>JAJSRW010001059.1:0-2500 GCA_022414725.1 Microglena sp. YARC | reverse complement strand
GGTGGGTTGGGTTGGTTGGGTTGGGTTGGGTTGGGTTGCGGTGCGGGGTGGGTGTCTGGTTGGGTTGGTGTGTGGTTGTTGGTTGGTATTATTGGGGATTGGGTTGGTTGGGTTGGGTTGGGTTGGTTGGGTTGGGTTGGTTGGTTGGTTGGGTTGGGTGGTTGGGTTGGTGGTTGGGTTGGGTTGGGTTGGTTGCGGTTGGGGTTGGTTGCGCTTGGGTTGGCGTTGGGTTGGGTTGGCCTGTGTGGCGCTCGGGTTGGTTGTTGCGCCGTTTGCGGTATGATGGTTGGTTGGGTTGGTTGGTTGGTTGGGTTGGGGTGGGTGGCGGTTGGTTGGGTTGCGGTGGTTGGGTTGGTTGGGTTGGTGGCTGATTCGGGATTTGGGTTGGTGGGTGGGTTAGGGTTGGGTATGGGGGTTGGGTATGGTGGGTTTCGGGTTGGCGTTGGGTTGGTTGGGTGCGTTGGTTGTTGGTCGGTCTGGGTTGATTGGGAGTTCGGGCTTGGATTGCGGTCTGGCTTTGGCTGGGTGGCGTGGGGTGGGGGTTGGCGTTGGGTTTGGTTGGGTTGGTTGGGTTTTGGTTGGTCTGGGGTCTGGGAGGTTGGTTGGTTGGGTTTGGGTGTTGTCCTGGGTCTGGTTGGGTTGGTCTGTCTGAGAGTTGGTTGGGTTGGGTCTGGGTTGGTTGGCGTTGGTCTGGTTGCGTTGGGTTGGGTTTGGCGTTGCGGTCTGGGTCCTGGCGTTCTGGCGTTGGGTCTGCGTGCTGGTGTTTGGTTGATTGCGCTGGTTTGGGAGCTGGAGTTATTTAACCTCTTGTTAGCGGCCATAGTCCCAGGAAGCCAGATCTTACCTACCCCTTCCCCCCCTTCCTCCCCCACCCAAACACACACACACACACTTACCCCCCCACCCCCCCCACCCCACCACCACACCACCACCCCACAACACACACACACTTTACCCCACCACCCACCCACCCCACCACACCACACCATCACACACACCACACCTTACCCCCCCACCCCCCCACCCCCCACCCCCCACCTTTGAACTCGAACCCACCCCCCCACCCCCCCTTGACCTAGCCCTCAATACAGCTGATCAGTCTCTTCAGTTGGAGTAGTTGGATTCCTTCACTGTGAAGTCTAATTGGGTGGCGGAGTCCAGGGCACCCAGGCTAAAGAGCCTGCTTGCCCATTTTCATCAGTTATTGCATGAAAACCCGTGCTCGAAAATGACGCTGTTTAGGGCCATTAAGGACAGGGAAGCCAGGATTTCTTAAAACCTACCCCCGCCACACCAACCCCCCCCCCCCCCAAAAAAAAAAACCAACCCAACCCCAACATGAAATCCACTGCTAGAGAGGGATACCTTGTTAGGCCTTAGGACAGGGAAGCCAGATTTCTTACCTTGCCCCCCGTCCCCCCACCACCCACACCACCACCCCACCCCTTTACCTCGACCCCACCCCATTACCTGCTTGAGTCTAAATTGGGTGGGTCGAGGGTAAGGTAGGGGGGGGGGGGGGGGGGAGGAGAAAATCTGTTATTTGCAAAATAATTAGGTTTTTTACTTTTTCAAGGCACTTTTTTTCAGCCTCAGGAATGACATGGGAATGGAACTAGGGTGTTACTCTACTAAATACCAGTCCAAGTATTGCTATTGGGGGAGAAGATCCACCACACTTTATTGCCCAGGGGCAAGAGGGGGCGTGAGGAGTTGGGGGGGGGGGGGGGGGGGGGGTCCACCCACCAGCAGTCTTGTGCACCCGGCCAGTAAACTTCAGCGAGGGACAAAACACAAATCCAATTCTCTCTGAAGGTGGCTGAGTTTTAGGGGGTGCGTTGGCCAATTTTGGAGGTTCCAAATGTCATAGCGGTCGTGAGGCAGAGTGTGCAAAGCGGAGCAAAAGCTTTCAAGTGCGGGCTTTAAGGCATCCCTAGTAGACGCGCCGGCATTTTCTCTTGGAGAATGGTGGTCGATTTGGACGTCACCAACTAAGGGAACCCCACATGTTGTTTAAAGGAACTTACGTTGTTTTTTGCCCCTTTCAGCCATTAAACATTTTAACAATAAGAGGGAATTGTTGGAGACCTTGAAATTATTTAATGCCCGATTGAAGCTTGGATTGAAGACCCTTGGGTTATTTGAATACCTGATTTAATTGAAGCGGTATGGAAAAGGTGGCACATTAGGGCCAGGGGGCAAACCTGACCCCAAAAAAAAAAGCCCCAACCCAAAACAACTGGTAAACAATTAAATTGATGGATGTGGAATTTTTTTTTTTTTTATATGGCTTTCAAGCAGTCCCCCAGTTGGGACTCGAGGACCCAAAACCTTCAATGGAATAGCCTTTTAAAAAACCTCTGTTAATATGAGCATAATTAGACCACCATAACATTAAGTGCGTGATTTGAATACTGCTGTTAAACAAGTGGTTCCGAGCCGGGGGGGGTCTGGCAGATGGATGCCCAGCACTTTTGCGGCATGTGTATACTCTCTCTCT
>JAJSRW010000782.1:0-33470 GCA_022414725.1 Microglena sp. YARC | reverse complement strand
AAGAAGAGAAAGAATTCACACTCACAACACAACACACACAAATTGTTGATACATGGGAGATTCGGTTTGGTCAAAACATGTCACCATGGCATGCAGTTGTTTTGTTACTGAACCTGTACTGCTCTTCTATCTTTTTACCCGCAGCTATGTAGTCCAAGCTTCTGAGCAGTAACTTTTGTCTCAAACACACACACACAACTCTCACACAACACACACCACAACAACACACAAAATTTGTGATATGGGCTTGGTTTTGTTGTGCAGAACACACCCTAACGGGAGGGAGGTGAACTGTGCAGAGTCGCGCTGTGGTTGTTGTACTTGACCACTTTGTGACATGGCTCCTCTATCTTTTGACCCCAGCAGCTATGTAGTCACATATTACCAGTGAATACACATACACTGACGAATATACAACTCGCACACAGAAAGCAGACATGCATGCAGACATAACAGACCTGACATCACAATGCATATAACTACTCGCACCATACACACCGAACCTCAACCATAAGCCTGCTAATCGCAGCTTATGTAGTCAAGCTTCTGAGCACTGAATGCACATCAATACATTACACCACATAACAGTGAACCTAACCTTGCTGAGAGCAGCTAGTAGTCAAGCTTCTGACACTGACCATGGCACAATGCATATAACTTACACAACCATAAACACACATACTGACATCAACCTTTGCTGATGAGCAGACTATGTAGTCAGCTTCTGAAGCAGTTAACTTTTGTCTCACACATAAAACGCACACACTCACACCACAGCACACACAAATTGTGAATATGGGGCTTGGTTTGGGTCAAAACAACTGTCCAGCTATTGGCAATGCAGTGGTTTTGTACTGAACCTTGTACGTGCTTCTTCTTATTTTTACCCGAGCTATGTAGTCCAAGCTTCTGAGCAGTAACTTTGTTTCGGCTGTGGGCTGAACATCATACACACATACGCACACCATACACCAGTAGCACCACTGAAACTCGACCTCAACCTCAACTGCTGATCCGCAGCTATGGTAGTCGCTTCGAACAGTAAAAACTTTGTTTCGGCTGTGGCAACACATGCCATATACACATCGCACACATAAAACTGAACCTCAACCTTCACTGCTGATGCGCAGCTATGTATCAAGCTTTGACACTGACATGCACATGCAATTATACACTTACAACATTCCATACACCACTGAACCTCAACCTGTATGTGACCGCGCTATTCAGTCAAACTTCTGAGCAGTAACTTTGTTTCGCTTCGGTGGCTGAACAACCATGCAATAATACACCTACACAACCCAATACATCACTGAACCTCAACCTTAACCTGCTGATGCGCACCTATGTAGTCAACTTCTGAAAACACACCCAACAACCACCCTCGCACCCACAACCCCAACCACGCCACCACCTACCATCCACTCACAGACACCTTGGAGTTTATGAAGGCACACTCCAAACAAACCCACCCTATCACACCACTCCAACCACCCACCTAACCTGCAGCTATGTAGTTCAAGCTTCCTGAGCAGTAACTTTGTTTCGGCTTTGTTGGCAAGAATGAGCAACTCCAATAGTCAAGCCAGCAAGACATGGATCTGGAAAACTTGCGTGGTCAGAACCCAGACAAGGCAGCAAAGTAATGGCAGTGGTCTGGGAGAGGAAGGATTGTTTGGTGACGAATTTGATGCTTGTGTTGTTTGTTATTGATGGTGTGCCTGTTTGTAATTGTGAACGTGGTTGTGGTTGTGGTTGTTTGTTGTATTTGAGATGTGGTTGTGTTGTATTGATGACCCGTGTTGGTGTTGTGTCGTATTGATGATGTTGTGTTGTATTTGTAATTGATAATGTTTGTTGTGTTGTTTCGCATGATGTATGATCGCAGGCAAGCAGACAAAGCAATGGCCACAATCTGGGAGTAGTGTAGTGTTGATAATGGTCGTTATTTGTTTTATGCATGTGTGAATGTGCAAAGCAAAATAGGTCCTGGTGCTACTGCCTGTCCCCAAATCCCATCCCATCCATCTTCCGCCATTCTATATCATCCATCCCCTACACCCAATTCACCCATGTATATCATCAAATCCAGTCTGTCATCCAATCCATCCCTATCTCCATCCTATCACCCCACCCATCCCCATCATCCCATCCCATCCATCATCCCATTCCCATCCTCCCCATCCAAATATTTCCCATTCTTTATCATCCATCCACCCCTCTAAATTCACCAATGTATAATCAAATCAAATCCCGTTTGTCCCACCAATCATCCCATTCCATCCCATCCTATCCCATTCCATCCCATCATCCCATCCCATCCCATCCATCCATCCCATCCCATCCATCCCATCTAATATCCATTTAATCTCCATCCCCTCTATTCAAACCCATGTGATATTCATTCAAATCCATCTTTACGTCCCCAAGTCCCCGCATCCATCCAATCCCATCCCAATCCCAATCCCTTATCCCCATTCCATATATCAATCCCATCTCCACATTCATTCACCCCATATCCAATCCAATCCAATCCATCCCATCCCATCCAAATATTCCATTCCATCCCATCCCATCCCATCCCATCCCATCCCATCCCATCCATCCATCCCATCCCAGTTCCATTACCCATTGTCCTCAAATCCGATCAAATCAATCAATGCAAGGCTTATCCAATCCATCCCATCAATCCCACCTCTTCACCCCCCCATATCCCAATCCAATCCAATCCAATACAACGAAATCCATCCAATCCAGCGTATCCAATCCATCCCATCCCATCCATGCCCATTCCATCCTCATCTCAATCCCATCCCATCCCAGTCCCATCCATCCATCCCATCCATCCAATCCTAAATCCTTCACCCCCAATAATCAATCCTCCAGTCCAATCATCAATCCAATTCTTCCATTCCATTCCCCATCCAATATCCATCCATTCATCCTCCACCAACTCATTTTCATCCCAAATCTAACTCCAATCAATCAATGCAATCCAATCCAATCCAGGCTTATCCATCAATCCGATCCAATCTAATCCAATCCATTTTCATCATATCCCATTCCAATTCCGTCCCATCCAATACCATTCCATATCATCCATCTCCACCATCCATTTCATCCCAAATCTAATCCCATCCCATCCAATGCAATCCAATCCAAATACCGTGCTGCAGGTTGCTTGACTACCACCAACGCCTGGTCACTAATGCTGTTTAGAATTACAAAGTTAAGGTGGGGTCTGCTGCGACTCTTGGGGGTTGGTTGCCTCAAGATGTAAACAAACCAGGAGGGGTATCCAACCGCTTGCTTGGTTCTCACCAGGTAGTTTGTTTGCTTTACATCATCTTTTTGCTTACATCAATCCATCAGCCTTTCGGCTGTTCTACATAACTATAGTTAGGCCGGGGTCTGCTTGTGACTGCTGGGTTGGTTTGGCCCAGATGGGAACCAACCAGGAGGGTAACCCAACACTGCTTGCTTGTCTCACCCCAGGTTAGGTTTTGTTTGCTTACATCATTTTTGCTTAAATCATCTAAATCAACCTTTCGGCTGGTCCTACATACTATAGTGGTGGGTCCCCTGCTGTGAACTGTGGAGGTTTTGTGCTTTCAAGGTGGGAACCAACCAGGAGGGGCGCCAATCCAACACTGCTTGCTTGGTCCACCCAGGTTAGCTTTGGTTCGCTTACATATTTTTGCTTACATCATCTATCAGCCCCCCCCCCTTTCGGCTGTTCCTACATACTATAGTTAGTTGGGTCTGCTGCGGACTGCTCGAGGTTTGGTGGTCTCAATCGTCAAGATGGAACAACCAGGAGGGGGCAATCCAGACTGCTTGCTGGTCCTCACCCCCAGGGTAGTTGGTTGCTTTCATCTCTATCACCTTTCGGCTGTCTACAATACTATAGTTAGGTGGGTCTTGTGACTGCTGAGGATGGGGTTGGCTCAAGGTTTGGGAACCAACCGGAGGGATCCACAGGATGCTTTGCTGGGTCTCACCCGGTAGGTGGTTTGCTCTTCATCATCTATTTCGACCTTTACGGGCCCTGTCTAGATCCTTATAAAGGTGGGGTCTGCTTGCGACTGCTGAGGGTTGGTTGCTCAGATGGGAACCGAACAGGAAGGGGTAACCCAACACTGCTTGCTGGGTCCTTTACCCAGGTAGAATTTGTTACTTACATCATCTTTTGCTTAAATCATCTATCAACCTTTCGGCTGTCCTACATACTATAGTTAGGTGGGGTCTGCTGTGACTGCTGAGGTTGGTGGCTCAGGATGGGACGACCAGGGGGGTAACCAACACTGCTTGCTGGTCCCCTCACCAGGTTAGGTTTGGTTTGCTTACATCCATCTATTGGTCTTACGGACTTTCTAAGAATTCCTAAATATTTTTAGGTGGGGTTCCTGCTGCGACTTTGTGAAGGTGGGTGGCTCAAGCATGGGAGACCAGAGGGAGTAAACCCAACACTTACTTTGCTGGGTTTTACCCAAGGTAGGTTCGTTTTGCTTACAATTCAATCTTTTGTAACATTATCTATTGCCTTCGGATGTCCTAGATTACTTATTAAGGTGGGGTTGGCCTTGTTGGAACTGCCTGAGGGCTTGGTGGCTCAAAGATGTGAACAAACCAGGAGAGGTAACCCAACACTGCTTTGCTGGTCTTACCCAGGTAGGTTGTTTGCTTACATCATCTTTTGCTTACATCATCCATCTCCACCATTCTCATCCCCCCCTCCCCCCCCCCGCCCCCCCCCCCCCCCCCCCCCCCCCTGATAGACCCCTCCCTACGCCCCCTCCCCCAACACCCCCCACCCCCCCCCCCCCCCCTCCCCACTTACACCCCCCACCTACACCCCCTTCATCCCCCCTTTTGCCCCCCCAACCCCCCCCCACCCTTCACCCCACCCCCTCATCCACCCCCTTGCCCTCCCTCATCTACACCCCTATACCCACCCCCCCCCCCCCCACCCACCCCCCAACCTGCACCCCCATCCCGCACAGATTAGAGACACCAGTGACCTTCCTGTCATCCACCCTCACCTACCCCCCCCCACCCCCCCCCCCCCCCTCATTCACCCCCTCATTCACCCCTTCACCCCCCCCCCCCCCTCACCCACACCCCCTTGCCCCCCCCCTTGCCCCCCCCTTCACCCCCTCACGTACAGATTGGAGACACCAGTGGACTTCCTGTCATCCACCCCCACCAACATCAGCTGGGCAGGCAGCAACAGCATCCGCTGAGTCTTCGCCAGCAGCAGTACACAGTATCATACCCCTCCTCAATGGACGGCTCACTATCAGCAGGCCCCTCAATCGCGGTACGTATACTGGTAGCAGCAGCACACTGTATTGTGCCCCTCATCAATAGACGGCTCACTATCAGCGGGCCCCTCAATTGCGGTACGTATACTGGTAGCAGCAGTACACTGTATCGTGCCCCTCCTAAATAGACGGCTCACTATCAGCAGGCCCCTCAATCGCGGTACGTATACTGGTAGCAGCACTACACTGTATCGTGCCCCTCATCAATAGACGGCTCACTATCAGCGGGACCCTCAATCGCGGTACGTATACTGGTAGCAGCAGTACACTGTATCGTGCCCCTCCTAAATAGACGGCTCACTATCAGCAGGCCCCTCAATCGCGGTACGTATACTGGTAGCAGCAGTACACTGTATCGTGCCCCTCCTAAATAGACGGCTCACTATCAGCAGGCCCCTCAATTGCGGTACGTATACTGGTAGCAGCACTACACTGTATCGTGCCCCTCATCAATAGACGGCTCACTATCAGCAGGCCCCTCAATCGCGGTACGTATATTGGTAGCAGCAGTACACTGTATCGTGCCCCTCCTAAATAGACGGCTCACTATCAGCAGGCCCCTCAATCGCGGTACGTATACTGTTAGCAGCACTACACTGTATCGTGCCCCTCCTAAATAGACGGCTCACTATCAGCAGGCCCCTCAATCGCGGTACGTATACTGGTAGCAGCACCACACTGTATCATACCCCTCCTCAATGGTCGGCTCACTATCAGCAGGCCCCTCAATCGCGGTACGTATACTGTTAGCAGCAGTACACTGTTTCGTGCCTCTCCTAAATAGACGGCTCACTATCAGCAGGCCCCTCAATCACGGTACGTATACTGGTAGCAGCACCACACTGTATCATACCCCTCCTCAATGGTCGGCTCACTATCAGCAGGCCCCTCAATCGCGGTACGTATACTGGTAGCAGCACTACACTGTATCGTGCCCCTCCTAAATAGACGGCTCACTATCAGCAGGCCCCTCAATTGCGGTACGTATACTGGTAGCTGCAGTACACTGTATCGTGCCCCTCCTAAATAGACGGCTCACTACAGCAGGCCCCTCAATCGCGGTACGTATACTGATTAGCAGCACTACACTGTATTGTGCCCCTCATCAATAGACGGCTCACTATCAGCAGGCCCCTCAATCGCGGTACGTATACTGGTAGCAGCAATACACTGTATCGTGCTCCTCCTAAATAGACGGCTCACTATCAGCAGGCCCCTCAATCCGCGGTACGAATATATACTGGTAGCAGCACTACACTGTACGTGCCCTCATCAATAGACGGCTCACTATCAGCAGGCCCCTCAATTGCGGTACGTATACTGGTAGCAGCAGTACACTGTATCGTGCCTCCCCTAAATAGACGGCTCACTATCAGCAGGCCCCTCAATCGCGGTACGTATACTGGTAGCAGCACTACACTGTATCGTGCCCCTCATCAATAGACGGCTCACTATCAGCAGGCCTCTCAATCGCGGTACGTATACTGGTAGCAGCACTACACTGTATCATACCCCTCCTCAATGGCCGGCTCACTATCAGCAGGCCCCTCAATCGCGGTACGTATACTGGTAGCAGCACCACACTGTATCATACCCCTCCTCAATGGTCGGCTCACTATCAGCAGGCCCCTCAATCGCGGTACGTATACTGTTAGCAGCAGTACACTGTTTCGTGCCTCTCCTAAATAGACGGCTCACTATCAGCAGGCCCCTCAATCACGGTACGTATACTGGTAGCAGCACCACACTGTATCATACCCCTCCTCAATGGTCGGCTCACTATCAGCAGGCCCCTCAATCGCGGTACGTATACTGGTAGCAGCACTACACTGTATCGTGCCCCTCCTAAATAGACGGCTCACTATCAGCAGGCCCCTCAATTGCGGTACGTATACTGGTAGCTGCAGTACACTGTATCGTGCCCCTCCTAAATAGACGGCTCACTATCAGCAGGCCCCTCAATCGCGGTACGTATACTGGTAGCAGCACTACACTGTATTGTGCCCCTCATCAATAGACGGCTCACTATCAGCAGGCCCCTCAATCGCGGTACGTATACTGGTAGCAGCAATACACTGTATCGTGCCCCTCCTAAATAGACGGCTCACTATCAGCAGGCCCCTCAATCGCGGTACGTATACTGGTAGCAGCACTACACTGTATCGTGCCCCTCCTAAATAGACGGCTCACTATCAGCAGGCCCCTCAATCGCGGTACGTATACTGGTAGCAGCACTACACTGTATCGTGCCTCCCCTAAATAGACGGCTCACTATCAGCAGGCCCCTCAATCGCGGTACGTATACTGGTAGCAGCACTACACTGTATCGTGCCCCTCATCAATAGACGGCTCACTATCAGCAGGCCTCTCAATCGCGGTACGTATACTGGTAGCAGCACTACACTGTATCATACCCCTCCTCAATGGCCGGCTCACTATCAGCAGGCCCCTCAATTGCGGTACGTATACTGGTAGCAGCACTACACTGTATCGTGCCCCTCCTAAATAGACGGCTCACTATCAGCAGGCCCCTCAATCGCGGTACGTATACTGGTAGCAGCAGTACACTGTATCGTGCCCCTCATCAATAGACGGCTCACTATCAGCAGGCCCCTCAATCGCGGTACGTATATTGGTAGCAGCAGTACACTGTATCGTGCCTCTCCTAAATAGACGGCTCACTATCAGCAGGCCCCTCAATCGCGGTACGTATACTGGTAGCAGCAGTACACTGTATCGTGCCCCTCATCAATAGACGACTCACTATCAGCTGGCTCCTCAATCGCGGTACGTATATTGGTAGCAGCAGTACACTGTATCGTGCCTCCCCTAAATAGACGGCTCACTATCAGCAGGCCCCTCAATCGCGGTACGTATACTGGTAGCAGCACTACACTGTATCGTGCCCCTCCTCAATAGACGACTCACTATCAGCTGGCTCCTCAATCGCGGTACGTATATTTGTAGCAGCAGTACACTGTATCGTGCCCCTCCTCAATAGATGGCTCACTATCAGCAGGCCTCTCAATCGCGGTACGTATACTGGTAGCAGCACTACACTGTATCGTGCCCCTCAATAGATAGCTCACTATCAGCAGCCCCCTCAAATGCGGTATGGTGGCATGAGGATATATCTGTCTGTTTGTCTGTCTGTCTGTCTGTCTGTCTGTCTGTCTGTCTGTCTGTCTGTCTGACTGTCTGTCTGTCTGTCTGTCTGTCTCTCTGACTGTCTGTCTGTCTGTCTGTCTGTCTGTCTGTCTGTCTGTCTTTCTGTCTGTCTGTCTGTCTGTCTGTCTGTTGGTCAGTTGGTCGGTCGGTCGGTCGGCATGTCTTTAAGTCTTTCTATATGTCTGTCTGTCGGTCTGTATTTCTATATGTCTGTCTGTCTGTCTGTCTGGCTGGCTGGCTGGCTGGCTGGCTGGCTGGCGAATGGTATTACACGACTTAGTTGCATTCCATCCGCACAGTTAACATGATCACCTAGCTCCACCTCGATGATTCATGCCTGCATGTGTGTCTGCTTGTTTGTCTGCCTGTCAGTCAGTCTGTCTGTCTGTCTGTCTGTCTGTCTGTCTGTCTGTCTGTCTGTCTGTCTGTCTGTCTTCATTTCTGCCAGCCTTTCTGTCTGTCTGCTTGTCTGCAATTTAATTTCATGTTTTTTTGGTTTTGGACCTGGAATGGTATTGACAGGTGCACACATGTACACACCTTCAGGAACAAGTACAAGTCCCCCTGCCCCCAACACCCCCCCCTGCCCCAACACCATCCCCCCCCCCCCACGATCACCACCACTATCACCGCAGGATATGGACCCCAACGCATCTATCGGCCGGCCTCCCTCTAGAGCAGCGTCTGTGAAAACCTCCGGCCCGTCCACCCCCTCCACGTGGGAGGAAGGAGGCGTGTTCACCATTAAAGAACCCGTGCTTGTGCGGGACGTCCTGTATGCATGCCAGGGCATCAATGGGCGTTTCACTCAGTACTTGGAAGGGGGGTCCTACAGCGGCAGTACAGCGATTGGGGGCCTCGCCCAAGGGGGGAGCCCGGAGGACTGTGCTGGGTTTGTAGTCTCATCTCAGGTGGGGTAGGGAAGTGTGGACAGCTGAGGCCGACATGTGTGTGCAGGTGTTTCCTCCCTCCCTTCCTCCCTTTCCCTCCCTCCCTCCCTCCCCCTCCCTCCCTCCTCCCTCCCTCCCTCCCTCCTCTTCCTCCCTCCCTCTCTCCCTCCCTCCATCCTCTCTCCTCCCTCCCTCCCTCCCTCCCTCCCTCCATCCCCTTCCTCCCTTCCTCCCTTTCTCCCTTCCTCCCTCCCTCCCTTCCTATCTCCCTCCTCCCTTCCTCACTCCCTCCCCTCCCTTCCTATCTCCCTCCCTTCCTCCCTCCTCCCTACCTACCTCCCCCCCATCCATCCCTCAAATTTCAATTCCCATTCATCCACCCACCCACCATCCACCCATCCATCCACCCATCCACCCATCCATCCACCCATCCACCCACCCACCCACCCATCCATCCACCCATCCATCCACTCCTCCCTCCTTCCCTCCTTCTCTCCCTCCCTTGTCCCTCCATCCCTCAAATCTTCAATCCCATCCATCCAACCCACTCTCATGTGCAGGCAGACCTACCAGCAGTGGAGCGCACACTGGTGCACCGTCTTACTGAGCTAGGCTGGCTATTCAAGCGAGTACTGCTGTGAGGGTGACTGCCTCTGGCCTCCCATTCCCCACCATACAATCACCTTGCACACATATTCCCTATCCCCCTCCACCTCTACACCACCCTTGTGCACCGCCTTACTGAGCTAGGCTGGCCATTCAAGTGAGTACTGCTGTGAGGGTGACTACCTCTGGCCTCCCCTTCCCCACCCATACATACACCTCCAACACCTATTTCCCCTGCATCCCTTTTCATCCCCTCACCACCTCTCCTTTCCCACCCATACATACACCTATTCCCCCTCCACACCCTCCACCTCTACATCGTCCTGGTGCACCGCCGTACTGAGCTAGGCTGGCCATTCAATTGAGTTCTGCTGTGAGAGTTGCCACCTCTGGTATTTCCTTCCCCACCCACAAGTGCACCTTGCACACATTCCCCATCCATCCCATCCCATCCTTACACCAACCTGGTGCACCGTCTTACTGAGCAAGGCTGGCTATTCAAGGGAGTACTGCTGTGAGGGTTGCTACCCCTGGCCTCCCCTTCCCCACCCATACATACACCTTGCACACCTATTCCCTATCCCCTACCACCTCTGCACCACCCTGGTGCACTGTCATACTGAGGTAGGCTGGCCATTCAATTGAGTACTGCTGCGAAGGTGGCTACCTCTGGCCTTCCCTTCCCCACCCATGCATACCTTATATATGTACACATACATATACATATACATATACATATACATATACATATACATATACATATACATATACATATACAAATGCATATACATATACATATACATAAACATATACACATACATATACATATACATATACATATACATATACATATACATATACATATACATATACATATACAAATACATCTATATATGTTTCTATATATACATATACATATACATATACATATACATATACAATATACATATACATATACATATGCATATACATATACATATACATATACATATACATCTATATATGTATCTATACATACATATACATATACATATACATATACATATACATATACATATACATATACATATACATATACATAGACACATACATGTCCCCCCCCCCCCCACCCCCACCCCCCACCCCACCCCACCCCACCCCACCCTGTCTAACATCACACCCACACCCTGTAACCTGTAGGCGAGTGCGGGAGCATGTGTCTAGCAGCCATGACAGTGCAGGGGCCGTGCGCCAGGCCCTATGTGCGCAGCTGTCAACGGAGCTGGACAGTTTTTATCGCCTCATGGCGGTCCTGGAGTCCCAGAGCCTGCAACCCATCCCAACATCTGGTATGTGGTTTTACAAACGAGTTGTTTTAACATACCATATTCTAACATATCATATTACAAACCAGTTATTCTAACATGTATGGCAGTTTCTTTCGCCTCGTGGTGGTTCTGGAGTCTCAGAGCCTGCAGCCCATCCCAACATCTGGTAAGTGGTTTTTAACCATATTACAAACGAGTTATTCTAACATGTATGGCAGTTTCTGTCACCTCGTGGTGCTTCTGGAGCCTGCAGCCCATCCCAACAACTGGTAAGTGGTTTAAAAACATATTATAAACAAGTTATTATAACATTTCTGGCAGTTTCTGTCGCCTCGTGGTGGTTCTGGAGCCTGCAGCCCATCCCAACAACTGGTAAGTGGTTTAAAAACATATTATAAACAAGTTATTATAACAATTCTGGCAGTTTCTGTCGCCTCGTAGTGGTTCTGGAGCCTGCAGCCCATTCTAACATCAGGTAATTGGTTTTAATCCATATTACAAACAAGTTATTCTAACAATTCTGGCAGTTTCTGTCACCTCGTGGTGGTTCTGGAGTCTCAGAGCCTGCAGCCCATACCAACAACTGGTTAGTCAACCCACCTGCTGCTGCTGCTACAGCTACAGATTCTGATTCTGAAACTGCTGCTCCTGCTGCTGCTGCTGCTGATGATGATTCTGAAACTGCTGCTCCACCTGCTGCTGCTGATAATGATCGACAAACTGACATGCTGCTCCTACTGGTACTGATTCTGAAACTGCTGCAGCTGCTGCTACTGATTCTGCTTCTGAAACTGCCGCCGTTGCTGCTGCTGCTGCTGATTATGATTCTGAACCTGCTGCCGCTGCTGCTGCTGCCGATTCTGAACCTGCTGCTGCTACTGATTCTGATTCTGAACCTGCTGCTGCTGATGATTCTGAAAATGCTGCTGCTGCTGCTGCTGCTGAGGGCCATGGTGATGATGGTGGTGACAGCTGTGCAGATGATGATGATGATGATGATGATGATGGTGGTGATGATGTTGATGATGGTGACGGTAGTGATGATGATGATGACGATGATGATGATGATGGTGAGGGCAATGATGGTGGTGGTGATGGTGTTTTCGGTGGTGATGATGATGAGGGAAATGATGTTGATGATGATAATGATGGTGACGGTGGTGATGATGATGATGATGATGATGGTGAGGGCAATGATGATGGTGGTGATAGTGTTGACGGTGGTGAGGATAATGATGATGAGGGCAATGATGATGATGATGATGGTGAGGACAAGGATGGTGGTGGTGATGGTGGTGACGGTGGTGACGATGATGATGATGATGATGATGATGGTGAGGGTAATGGTGATGGTGAGGGCAATGATGATGGTGGTGACGGTGGTGATGATGATGATGTAGCTGAGGGCAACAATGATGGTTGATGATGATGATGAGGATAGTCGTACTGGTACTGATGAGAGTGAAGTGATTGAAGAGAGTACCTGCTTTAATTACCCCCCCCCCCCCCCCCCCCCCCCCCCCCCCCCTCTCCCTCCCTCCCTCCCTCCCTCCCTCCTGCCTTGACACGCAAAACGTGTAGGTGAGGGCGACAGTGGTGGGCCCTACCCAATGTATGACTATTTGACACACAAACACATTCTGGAGGGTACTGTACCCCCCCCCCCCCCCCTTCCCCACCACCACCACCACCCCTCTCACAGACACACACACGCCCCCCCCTCTCTCCCTCTCTGCCTTGAAACACAAAACGTGTGGGTGACAGCGACAGTGGTGGCCCCTACCCAATGCATGACTCTTTGATACACAGACACATTCTGGGAGGTACTCTTACCCCCCTCCCCAACCCACACACACTCCTCCAACCCATCACCACCACCCCTCACAGACACACACACCACCCTCCCTCCCTCCCATCCTCTCTCCCTCCCTCCTGCCTTGACATACACAAAACCTACACACAGACACAGGCACACATTGTCACACACACACACACTCCCCCCCTTCCCTCCTTGCCACACATGTGTAGGAGACAGCGACAGTGGTGGCCCCTATCTAACTCTTCGCCGCCTGTCTGTGTGCTGCTGATACTGATTGTCAAACTGTCATGATGCTGCTACTGCTACTGCTACTGATTCTGTTTGTGAAACTGCTGGCCTGCTGCTCCTGCTGCTCCTGCTGCTGCTGCTGCTGCTGTTGATTGTCAAACTGTCATGATGATGCTACTGATTCTGTTTCTGAAACTGCTGGCCTGCTGCTGCTGCTGCTGCTGAAACTGATACTGATCGTCAAACTGTCATGCTGCTGCTACTGCTAATGATTCTGTTTCTGATACTGCTGGCCTGCTGCTGCTGCTGCTGCTGATACTGATCGTCAAACTGTCATGCTGCTGCTACTGCTAATGATTCTGATTCTGTTTCTGATACTGCTGGCCTGCTGCTGCTGCTGCTGCTGCTGCTGATACTGATCGTCAAACTGTCATGATGATGCTACTGATTCTGTTTCTGTTTCTGAAACTGCTGGCCTGCTGCTGCTGCTGCTGCTGCTGCTGATACTGATCGTCAAACTGTCATGATGATGCTACTGATTCTGATTCTGTTTCTGAAACTGCTGGCCTGCTGCTGCTGCTGCTGCTGCTGATGATACTGATCCTCAAACAGACATGCTGCTGCTACTGCTAATGATTCTGATTCTGTTTCTGAAACTGCTGGCCTGCTGCTGCTGCTGATGATGATGATGATACTGATCCCCAAACAGACATGCTGCTGCTACTGCTAATGATTCTGATTCTGTTTCTGAAACTGCTGGCCTGCTGCTGCTGCTGCTGCTGATGATGATCGTCAAACAGGCATGCTGCTGCTACTGCTACTGATTCTGATTCTAAAAACGTGTAGGTGACAGCGACAGTGGTGGGCCCTACCTAACTCTTCGCCGCCTGTCTGTGTGGCTGGCACACACACACACACACACTCTCACACACACACACCCCTTCCTCCTTGACACACGTGTGTAGGTGACAGCGACAGTGGTGGGCCCTACCTAAATCTTCGCCGCCTGTCTGTGTGGCTGGCACACACACACACACTCTCACACACACACACGCACCCCTTCCTCCTTGACACACATGAGTAGGTGGCAGCGACAGTGGTGGGCCCTACCTAACTCTTCGCCGCCTGTCTGTGTGGCTAGCGGAGCCCATCCGGCGCATGCGTCTTCTTGCCAGGCTAGCAGATGCTACAGCTGGGCTGTCTGGTGGAGCCCTGGCTGGCGCAGTTTACGGGCACACCCAACACGGCGACCCTTTTGTTCATAGGTAGGGTAGATGTCTGAGCCCTGGCTGGCGCAGTTTACAGGCACACCCAACATGGAGAACCTTTCGTTCACATATATGGCTTTTGCACTTTCACACTTATGCAACTTTTCCTTGGCCCACAACTTGGCTTGGCCCCAAACTTGCTTGGCTTCTGCTTGCCCCACAACTTGGCTTGGCCCCAAACTTGCTTGGATTTTGCTTGGCCCACAACTTGGCTTGGCCCCAAACTTGCTTGGCTTTTGCTTGGCCCACAACTTGGCTTCCAAACTTGCTTGGCTTTTGCTTGGCCCACAACTTGGCTTGGCCCCAAACTTGCTTGGCTTTTGCTTGGCCCACAACTTGGCTTGGCTCCAAACTTGCTTGGCTTTTGCTTGGCCCACAACTTGGCTTGGCCCCAAACTTGCTTGGCTTTTGCTTGGCCCACAACTTGGCTTGGCCCCAAACTTGCTTGGCTTTTGCTTGGCCCACATCTTGGCTTGGCCCCAAACTTGCTTGGCTTTTGCTTGGCCCACAACTTGGCTTGGTCCCAAACTTGCTTGGCTTTTGCTTGGCCCACAACTTGGCTTGGCCCAAAAATTGACTTGCCCCTAATGCTTGCTTGTTTTTGTCTTATGCAACTTTTGCGCTGCTGCGTTTGTTAGCTGTGTGTACTTCTGGGTGTTTCCTTCCGTACTGCAACTTTGCCTCCTGTGTACTGCTGTTTGAGGGGGATGGGTTGGTAGGTGGGAGGTGGTGGCGGGGTGATGGACCCATGCTGCGATGAAACCAAATGAAACAAAATGCTGACTCACCTATCCTTCAATGTGCAGCTACATGGGCAAGCTCATGGATGCCTTGTGTGCACTGCTGTTTGAGATGATGCGCACCTGGGTGTTTGAGGGGGTGGGGTGGGTAGGTGGGAGGTGGTGGCGGGGATGATAGACCCATGCTGCGATGAAACCAAATGAAACACAATGCTGACCCAACTGTCCTTCAATGCATAGCTACATGGGCAAGCTCCTGGATGCCTCGTGTGTACTGCTGTTTGAGAGGATGCGCACCTGGGTGTTTTGAGGGGGAAGGGTGGGTAAGTGGGAGGTGGTGGCGGGGATGATAGACCCATGCTGCGATGAAACCAAATGAAACAAAATGCTGACCCAACTATCCTTCAATGCACAGCTACATGGGCAAGCTCCTGGATGCCTCATGTGTACTGCTGTTTGAGAGGATGCGTACCTGGGTGTTTTGAGGGGGAAGGGTGGGTAAGTGGGAGGTGGTGGCGGGGATGATAGACCCATGCTGCGATAAAACCAAATGAAACAAAATGCCGACCCAACTGTCCTTCAATGCACAGCTACATGGGCAAGCACCCGGATGCCTCGTGTGTACCGCTGTTTGAGAGGATGCGCACCTGGGTGTTTTGAGGGGGAAGGGTGGGTAAGTGGGAGGTGGTGGCGGGGATGATAGACCCATGCTGCGATGAAACCAAATGAAACACAAAGCTGACCCAACTGTCCTTCAATGCACAGCTACATGGGCAAGCTCCTGGATGCCTCATGTGTACCGCTTTTTGACATGATGCGCACCTGGGTGTTTGAGGGCCAGCTAATGGACCCGTACCGCGAGTTCTTTGTGGCATCCGCTAACAAAGGTGGGGTAAGGAAGCCATGAGAAGCTAGCTAGAGGGAGGTGGGGTGGGTGGGTGAATGTGGCAATATTCAATTCTCGAGGTGATTGTGATGCGCACCTGGTTATTTGCTGGCCAACAGATTGGACCCCTACTGCAAGTTCTTTGTGGCATCTGTTAACAAAGTTGGGGTACAGAAGCAATGAGAAGCAAGATGGAGGGAGGTGGGGTACGTGGGGTGGGTGTGTGGGTTGGTGGTTGGGGTAGTGCTGTATTCTTGAGATGATAGTGATGCGCACCTGGGTGTTTACTAGCCAGCAGATGGACCCATACTGCGAGCTATTTGTGGCAATTGCTAACAAAGGTGGGGTACAGAAGCAATGAGAAGCAAGATGGAGGGAGGTGGGGTGGGTGTTTGAGTTGGTGCAGAATATTATTCTCGAGGTGATTTTGATGCGCACCTGGGTGTTTGCTAGACAGCAGATGGACCTGAATCACCACTTCTTCGTGGCATCTGCTAACAAAGGTGGGGTACAGAGGCAATGAGATGCAAGATGGAGGGAAGTGGGGTGGGTGTGTGGGTTGGTGGTTGGGGCAGTACTGTATTCTCGAGGTGATTGTGATGCGCACCTGGTTATTTGCTGGCCAGCAGATGGACCTGAACCACGATTCTTCGTGGCATCTGCTAACAAAGGTGGGGTACAGAGGCAATGAGATGCAAGATGGAGGGAAGTGGGGTGGGTGTGTGGGTTGGTGGTTGGGGCAGTACTGTATTCTCGAGGTGATTGTGATGCGCACCTGGTTATTTGCTGGCCAGCAGATGGACCTGAACCACGATTCTTCGTGGCATCTGCTAACAAAGGTGGGGTACAGAGGCAATGAGATGCAAGATGGAGGGAGGTGGGTTGGGTGTGTGGGTTGGTGGTTGGGGACAGTATTGTATTCTCGAGATGATAGTGATGCGCACCTGGGTGTTTGCTGGCCAGCTGATGGACCTGAACCGGGAGCTCTTCGTGGCGTCTGCTAACGAGGGTGGGGTACAGAGGCAATGAGATGCAAGATGGAGGGAAGTGGGGTGGGTGTGTGGGTTGGTGGTTGGGGCAGTACTGTATTCTCGAGATGATAGTGATGCGCACCGGGTGTTTGCTGGCCAGCAGATGGACCTGAATCACGACTTCTTCGTGGCATCTGCTAACAAAGGCGGGGTGCTGAAGCCATGAGAAGCTGGAGGAAGATGGGGAGGGTGTGTGGGTTGGTGGGAGGGGCAGTATTGTATTCGCATGGTGATAGTAATGCGCACCGGGTGTTTGCTGGCCAGCTGATGGACCTGTACCGTGAGTTATTTGTGGCATCTGCTAACAAAGGTGGGGTGCAGAAGCAATAAGAAGCAAGCTGGATGGAGGTTGGTTGGGTGGGTGGATGGGGAGTGTATTCTTCTCGAGGTGATGACACCCACACCTACCACCAACACCTTCCACTAAAACTAAAACCAACACCTACCACCAACACTACCATCTACCACAAACACCTAACACCAACACTACGACCAACCTTGCCCAGGTGGACTAGCCCACGACATGTGGCGAGATGGCTATTGGCTTGACCAAAATCAGCTGCCGCCCTTCCTGACCCAGACCTTGGCCAACAAGATCTTGAGGGCTGGCAAGTCAATCAACTTTCTGCAGGTGTGTTTGTCAGATTCAAAATAGCTTCTCTCTTTCTGTGTTTGGCTGCCCATAGCAGCTTCTAGAAGCTTCCTTCCCCAATTCTGGGGCAGGAGCTGACCCAGACCTTGGCCAACAAGATCTTGAGGGCTGGCAAGTCTATTAACTTCCTGCAGGTGTGTTTGTCAGCTTTAAAAAACCCTCAGCTGCATTGCTGCTCTGACCCAACCTGACACTACCTGCCCAAACCCTCAGCTGCACTTCTGCTCTGACCCAATCTGACCCAAACCCTAACCAGGAACATCTTTAGAGCTGTCAGGTCAATCAAATTCATGCAGGTGTGTTTGTCAGATTAAAAAACCCTTAGCTGCACTGCTGCTCTGACCCATCCTGACCCAATCTGACACTACCCGACCAAACCCTCTGCTGCACTTCTGCTCTGACCCAACCTGAACAAACCCTCAGCTGCACTGCTGCTCTGACCCAACCTGACCTAGACCTTAGCCAGCAAGATCTTGAGGGCTGGCAAGTCGATTAACTTCCTGCAGGTGTGTTTGTCAGATATAAAACCCTCAGCTGCACTGCGGTCTGACCCAACCCTACCCAACCTGACCCAACCTGGCCAAACCCTCAGCTGCACTGCTGCTATGACCCAACCTGACCCAACCTGACCCAACCTGACCCAAAGGGTCATTTTTAGTCAATTTCAGTAAAACAAAAAGGGAAACAACTTTTGTTTTAGGTTTCTTATTCCGATAATTTTTGCCAAAACGGGGTCTCGTATTCCGACCGGAATATATTCCGGAAGAAATATCCCTGAGTTGCCGTCTACAAAACCAAATATTATAATGCATATACCCAACATAGAAGCCATTCTCCAGTATGTACGGTACATGCAAACAAGAGGGGTCCTTCAATCTCACGTCCTGTGGCAGCACATACTAATGCCCATTTTTTTTTATGTACTGCACTTTGCCCCCCAAGTTATTATTCGTGGAGGAAGAGATATTGGCCTCACAATCTCAGTGTCTTTTTTTTCAGAAATCTGGAGGTCATTTTGGTAGCCACAGGTGGCGACCATAGCCTCATTCTGGGACGGTGCGGTAGCACCGTCTGTAGAGCGCGGCAGTAGTGGTGTATCACCCAAGAGGTCGACCACACGAGCCGGTTTAGTTCAAGGTTTAGCCTTATTTCGCCGTTAAACCGAAACCGCAGACCCCTTTTCTCGTGTGGGCGCACGATAGCTTAGCTTAGGTTAGCAGTTTCGTTAGACCGGAACTAAACTTTACCCCCCCCCACCCCCTAGTTTAGTCTAAGGTTAGGTTTAGCTAGTCGGTTGTGTTCGTTGGCAGATGTACTTTGAGCAGATTCGCAAATTCCGGAGGCCGCGACGAGCGAAGACATCTGCGCACCAAGCTTCTACGATTCGTCACTCTCCTCACTTTCGAATTTTGTTGAGCAGCATGCAAGAAGGCATCGGCAGAGATGATGTTGATGACCAGCAGCCACTTCTCACCAGGGTACTTCAAATGGCCGAATTGGCTAGCGCTTTAGCGCACTTGAA
This sequence comes from Microglena sp. YARC, assembly GCA_022414725.1. Classification (NCBI taxonomy): domain Eukaryota; kingdom Viridiplantae; phylum Chlorophyta; class Chlorophyceae; order Chlamydomonadales; family Chlamydomonadaceae; genus Microglena; species Microglena sp. YARC. The sequence goes on along the minus strand of JAJSRW010000782.1, from coordinate 14,029 downwards.
AACAAAAAAACTGCGCTTTGTAGTGCAAAAAGTGCAAAAATTGCTTGCTGCGCCCATAGGGGGTTGCAAAAAACTGCGCAGAGGGGGTCAAAAAGTCAGCGCTCAAAAGCGCAAAAGCGCGCGCTTTGAATTACCCTGCTTCCCTCCCAGTAATATCAGCTATCTCGGTCTCTGCGCAGCCTCAGAGTCACCTGCTTCACAGCCCGGTTCATGCTGGGGAGCATGGCCCGGAAAAAGCTCGTCAGTCATCAAAACATTCAAAATTCCTGAAGCTACTCGGCAGTACACCTAAACTAAACCGACCGCAAACTGTGGACGCAAAATGCTCGTATAGACGATATTTTCAGCAGTTTAGGGTTCAGGCCAGCGTGGACGCCGAGACCCTAAACGTTCCGGTTTAGCGGCTAAGCTAAACCGGCTCGTGTGGTCAACCTCAAAAACCCTAAACCCTAAAAACCTGATTGATTGTTTTTGTAACCCAGGGCACTAATCACTCACGCGTGGTCGCACTTCGTGACCAAGGGCCCACTTCGGCCCAGGGTACTACATTTTGTCAAATTGTCAGCGTCAGCGCTTAAAGCGCACAAACGTCAAATTGGTCGGCGCTTTGTAGAGCAAAAAGCGAAAAAATGCGCGCTGCGCCCATAGGGGTTGGAAAAACTGGGCGAAATGCGCAGTGGGGCTCAAAAAGCGAGAGCGAAATCACGCTGCCGCGCGCGCCTTGTAGTACCCTGTTTCGGCCCAAACTACTGCACCTGAGGGTTGCACAGGGGTCGCACTGGATCGCGCAAATGTAAAACACTGATGCTTGGTGATGTGTGGGTGGGTGGGTGGGGTATTAAAATTAAAACCTTCCACACACACACACACACACATGCATACATCACCAAGCATCACTTCCACACACACACACACACAAACAAACACACACACACACACACACACACAAACACACACAAACACACAAACACACACACACATACATACAATTATACAAACGCACACTGTTTGCAATGACCCTTGTAGCCCCCCTGCCCACCACCCCAAACACACCCACCCACCCCAACCCACCCCATCCCCACCCCCACCCCAGCCCACCTAACCCCACCCCACCCACCCCACCCCACCCCGCACACACCATTGGTGATCCTTGTAGGAGTGCTGTGGCGATGTGAAGTGGTTCCGATGATCCTTGCAAAACATTAGCCTCACAAGCTTGGGGGCGGGGGGGAAGGGGGGGGGGGGGGGGTAAAATTAAAAACCTCCACACACACATATACACACACAAACACACACACACAAACACACACATACATACACAAACACACAAACACACAAACACACCCCACCTAACCCCACCCCACCCCGCACACACCATTGGTGACCCTTGTAGGAGTGCTGTGGCGGTGTCAAGTGGTTGCAATGATCCTCGCAGAACATTAGCCTCACAAGCTTGGGGGTTGGGAGGAAGGGTGGTGGTGGTAAAATTAAAAACTTCAAAACAAACACACAAACACACGCGCACAAACACACACACACACATACATACACACAAAAATACCCACTGTTTGCAATGACCCTTGTAGGAGTGCTGTGGCGATGTGAAGTGGGTACAAGACCGAGCTGCTGCCGCCCAATCAGTGTCAGGATCCACAATCAGCTTTGGTAATGTGAGTCCTGCTCTCTCTCTCTCTCTCTCTCTCTCTCTCTCTCTCTCCCTCTGATAAGTTGTGTTACACATTTATATAATCCCGCCACATACAAAGCTAGGTGGAAAGACGTACAAGCAGGGCAAAAGCCAAGCAAATTGTAAAGCTCATGTGTTCTCAGGGATACATTCAGTGCTGAGTTACGGTGCCTATAGCTAGCTCCGGCTTACGCTGTGGTGTCCTTAACATCACGTCCTTTGAGTAACTGTTTTACACGGATGTAACAATTTAAATTCCAATTTCAATTCCAATTTCAGTGCTGAGTTGTGGGAAGCTGGTGTATCGGTGTTTCTTTTCATCATTCTGTTGTTCCAGCTGTGTGGCTTTCTCTCTATGTACAAAATGTATTGGTATTGGTATCAGGGTACTTCCAAGCGCGCGCTTTTGCGCACTGGCGCGCTGTCTTTTTGAGCCCCACTGCGCGTTTTGCGCAGTTTTTTGCAACCCCCTGTGGGCGCAGCAAGCAATTTTTGCGCTTTTTGCACTACAGAGCGCAGTTTTGTATTTTTCAAGTGCGCTAAAGCGCTGGCCAATTTGGTCAATGGAAGTACCCTGATGGGTAATGGTATATGCTTTCTTTCTCAACCTAATGTTTGTTATCACTTACTTGGCATCTCTTTCTTTGAGATCTTCTTGGCATTGGCAGAGAATCTATGTATAAAAAAGTAATGAGAACGCCTGGTGGGGTGTGGTTTTAAGGGAACCCGTCGTTCGCGGGCAGAAAACGGTCTACCACCTCGACTGGACAAGCTACCATTGCGGTTGACAGCGACCTGCAACGCTAAGGGTGACCGTAGGGGGAATCGTACCCCTGACCCTTTGTCGTTTAAGCGATTTGGTGTACCACTAGACCAATCGTATCTCTGAACCGGGCTTTACATTATATAAACATTAGGCTCTCTATTGAAATTGAAATTTCTTCATCCGAGTAATGTGCCACTCTCAGGACGTGAAGTTAAGGACACCACTGCGTAAGCCGGAACTAGCAGTAGTCACCATAAAAGGGTCTCCTTGTTAGAATATCGTAATAGGCTCTCTATGGGGTATGGTCTACACTGCGCTTGGTGGCCGACGATGTAACGCCCTATAAAGCCATACTGCTTTATATTCTTCGACCTACAGTTACTGGGAGCATCCCCCAGGTGCATTTTTTTCCCGCGGAGCCCCCCCTTCTGGGGGGCGGGAGCCCCCAGTGTTACCCATTTGTCCGGTCGACCGACTGACCGACCGTCTGACCATGATGAAGCCAGACAAATCAGCCAACGGTCTCGTAAATAACTCGCCTCCCATAGCCACCTGTTGCTCCGTCACGATCACTCTCCACCATTTTTTAGCGTCAAAGGCGACGCTGAATCGAACTTGTCTAAACGGCAGTTTTTTTCTTCTCCGGAATACATTCCGATCGGAATACGAGACCCCGTTTTGGCCCAAATTGCCGGAATAAGAATCCTAAAAAAAAAAAATGTTATTTTTTACTGAATTGACTAAAAATGAACCAAACCGACCAAAATCGGAATAAGGATCCTGCTTTGAGAGGACAATAGGGAGGAATAAAATAAAAAGGAATCAGATTTCCTCTTTTTGATTTGAAAAACAAATCCCTGCTACCGTACTGCTCTCAAAATTTAACGGTTTAAATTGACGGGAGCAACCGTCAAATCGTGGCGTACGGTATATTACGAAACGAAAAAACCGTCAAATCGTTTTTTTTCCTATATTAGGTGCATCACTAGAATGCACATCTCTCACTGCTCAGTGGGCCAAACACTACAATTTGTAGTGATACGAGATCCCTGGGACATCCTGCATCTGTCTGCATATTCAGATGCCTCATGTGACAAAAATAAGGAGTTTAGGAGCACAGACCCTGTGGCCATCCTTAACCACTCTTCCTTGCTCCAATTGTTTGAATTAGGACACACTGGTGATGAGGATGAGGTGCCCTTGGCCCTTCTAGGTCGCTGAGCAACACATGAACATACATTATGCTTATGATTATGACATTAACTGAGCAAGAGATGATTTCAGGAGTTAATGGAAACGGTTGAATGTCTCATTCTAGTTATTTCAATGAGTACCGGTAGTGTTATGCTGAACAAGATGTTGGGATCATTGCAAAATTATATGTACACTCCTTGCAGGTCCTATAACAGTGTACCCTAATATTGTACCATGAACCATGAACCAGTGTCACATGATTAAGTACAAACGTTCAGTTGCATAAATGGATTTCATTAAAATGGAAACCGTCAAATGTGTAACGTCAATTTATATTCCTATTAAAAAACCCGTCAAATGTAAACCGTCGATTTACAATAAAACCCCCCCAAAAAGCCGTCAAATTTTGCAACCAAAATTTTGAGAGCAGCACGGTATACGGAAAATGGATATCTTCTTACTTTTCTCTTCCATCACTCTCTTTCTCTTCCATCATTCTGTTGTAGTACCTGTAAAAAACAAACATGCCGATCTGCTCATGTGGATTTAGCATTCTGAAGGGCATTGTATGTTTGTGGGTGGGGGTGCATGGTGTGTGGTGTTGGTGGAGTGTGTGTTTGGGGTGTGGGGGTGTGGGGGTCAGGGAGGGTCTGTGTGTGTTTATATCACTTCGAGCTACAGTTACTGGGAGCACTCCCTGATTCTGTCAGCTTCAAGATGCACTAGGTTGCTTTAGCGTTGGCTGTATATCCAGTCAGGGGAGCTGCCTAGATGCTGCTGCTCGTATGTGAAAAGAAAAATACTGTGCACGGTTCACCCGCAAGGAAAACACTGGGGACAGGTTTAATGCATAAATCAATGAATACAAAAATAAATAAATAAATGGAAATTTAAACATCCAAGAATTGCCACAATGACCTCTAAGGACGTGCCCAGTGGGATTAAGGAAACCGGATCGTAAGTATGCGCTGCTCGAGCCAATATCGCATCTAGATACCAGTTACCAGACAACCCTCCGGACGGGCTCAAGCGCACTCAAGGGGGTTCACACTCAAAAGGAACGAAAGAATAAATACATATATAAAGAGAGAGTATATTAGTTACCCTGCGTAGACCATACCTTGACTGTGCCTTGGTCTTCCTGCCAGTTAGCCTGGTTAAGCGTGTAGCAGAAAATAAAAACCATGCATTTTCAGGTGGAGACCTTGGAGCGCCTGGTGCAAGACGCCTCAAGTGAGGTTGACCCGCACTTGATTGTGTTGATTGCTCGTGGCATTCGTGTCAAACCCAAGCCACAGTAAGCCTTGCCCTTGCCCTAACCCACTAAACGTGCACCCTTTCAGGTGAAACCAGCACTCGCTTGTGTTGATTGCTCTTGACATTCATGTCAAGCCCAAGCCACAGTAAGACTTGCCCTTGCCCTTACCCACTAAACCGTGCACCCTTTCCAGGTGGAGGCCTTGGAGTGCTACATGCGAGAAGCCTCAAGTGAGGTTGGTCAGCACTACGTTGCTTTTGACGTTCATGTCAAACCCAAGCCACACCCTTACCCACTAACCCGTTCACCCCTTCCAGGTGGAGGCCTTGGAGCGCTTTGTGCAAGACCCCTCAAGTGAGGTGGACTATCACTTTAATGTGTTCATTACTCTTGGCGTTCATGTCAAACCCAAGCCACGGCCTTACCCACTAATCCGTGCACCCCTCCCAGGTGGAGGCTCTGGAGCGCTTTGTGCAAGAGACCTCAATTGAGGTGAACCAGCTCTTGATTGATTGTGGCATGCATGTCAAACCCAAACCCACAGCCTTACCCACTAACCCGTGCACCCCTCTCAGGTGGAGGCCTTGGAGTGCTTTGCGCAAGATTCCTCAAGTGAAGAGGACCAGCACTTGATTGATGCGACATTCATTCATGTCAAACCCAAGCCGCACCCTTTCCCACTAACCCATGCCCTTCCCCAATAACCCGAGCACCCCTTTCAGGTCGAGGCTCTAGAGCGCTTTGTGCAAGACGCCTCAAGTGAGGTTGATCAGCACTTGATTGATGTGATGTTCAAGAAGTTCCACCTGGCCAAGCAATGCGATGCCATTCGTCGGTACCTCTTGCTGGGTCAAGGCGATTTTGTGCAGGCGCTCATGGATCTGGTAAGGATAAACAAGTACAATAGTAATGAACAATTACTAAGATTCGACGTGACATAGTCAATAGCAATTAGACTATTGAACAGATGGAGAAATATAAGTTAAATAAAATAATCCATCGGTACCTCTTGCTCGGGCAAGGCGACTTTGTGCAGGCGCTCATGGATCTGGTAAGGATAAATACGTACAATAATTATGAATAATTACTAACCAACGTCATGACACGGTCATTAGCAATTAGACTATTGAACAGATGGAGAAATAGAAGTTAAATAAAATAATCCGTCGGTACCTCTTGCTGGGGCAAAGCGACTTTGTGCAGGCGCTCATGGATCTGGTAAGAATAAATAAGCAGTGTTTCATTTTTTCGACGACTATCTAACCTCCTAACTGACTAACTAACTAACTAACAAAAAAACAAAACAAAAAAACTAACCAACTAACTAACTAACAAAAAACAAAAAACTAACTGACCAACTAACTAACTAACTAACTAACTAACTAACTAACTAACTAACTAACTAGTTAACTAACTAACTAGTTAACTAACTGAATATCTAACCTCCTAACCTCCTATCTAACTTACTATCTAACCTCCTCGAACCTCCACGCACAGCCTTTTGGAGAGATTGTTCGCTTGCTTCACGATTGCTTGGTTTGACGAAAGTCGGAAGGACCGGGACGCGACATTCCTTGATGTAAAGCATTAGAGACTAAGTGACTGACTATCCAACCAACTGGCTGATTATATAACCAACTAACTGACTATCCAACCAACTGGCTGATTATAAACCAACTAACTGACTATCCAACCAACTGGCTGATTATATAACCAATTAACTGACAACCGTATCCAACTACCTAACTGACTATCTAACCACCTCAAACTGCAGGTTCCGAAGGATCTGGAGCAGGAGGCATCCAACTAACTAACTAACTATCCAACAAGTAACTAACTAACTCACTCACTCACTCACTCACTCACTCACTAACCCACTCACTAACTCACTTACTCACTCACTCACTCACTCACTCACCCACCCACTCACTCACTCACTCACTCACTCACTCACCCACTCACTCACTCACTCACTCACTCACTCACTCACTCACTATCAAACTAACTATCTAACCACCTCAAACTGCAGGTCCAGAAGGAGCTGGAGCAGGAGGCATCCAACTAACTAACTGACTGTCCAACTAACTAACCGCTTTAAAATGCAGGTCCAGAAGGAGCTGGAGCAAGAGGCATCCAACGTAAGCGAGATTTCCCTCAACCATTTAGTGCGCACAGCCATAGCCTCGTCTAACGCAAAGTACGATGAAGACGACATCTTGGACAGGATTCGTGCCAAGAAGGAGAAGGCACATGGAGGTAGGTTGCTGCAATGCAGTCTTATTATAAGTAGTAAGGTAGTAGTAGGAGTGTTAGTAGTAGCAGCAAGTTATTATTTCTATTATGAGGGGGGCAGGAAGTAATGCAGTGAGCCGTCGGCAGTTATGCCGTGGGCAGGAGGGGCCGTGGGAAGAGTGGGTGGAATGTGTTTACTCTGCAATACTACATCCGCGGCCCTACTGACCTACTGCCTTGTCTTGCATTCACCTACTACCTTGCTTGTGTGCGTAGGAGCGGAGAGTGGGTGGAACGTGTTAGCTCTGCAGTACGACATCCTCGTCCCTACTGACCTACTGCCTTGTCTTGCATTCACCTACTACCTTGCTTGTGTATGCAGGAGCGGAGAGTGGGTGGGATGTGTTTACTCTGCAGTACGACATCCGCGGCCCCTTGGCCACGCTGTTCACGGCAAAGGAGATGGCTCGCTACCTGCGGGTATTCCAGGTGAGATTCAGACATATACATATAAATGCACACACATGCACTCACATACATGACCACACACGCATGCACACCAAGACACATATGCTCGCTACCTCCAGGTCTTCCATGTGAGATTCAGACACATAAATATATATGCACACACATACACTCACATACATGACCACACACGCATGCACACCAAGACATGCTTGCTACCTGCGTGTCTTTCAGGTGAAATTTCATACACAATACACATACACATACATACATACATACATACATACATACATACATACATACCCATACATACATACATACATACGTACGTACATACATACATACATACATACATACATACATACATACATACATACATACATACATACATACCCATACATACATACATACATACATACATACATACACATACATGCATACATACATACATACATACATACATACATACATACATACATACATACATACATACATACATACGTACATACATACATACATACATACATACTTACATACATACATACATACATACATACATATATACATACATACATACATACATACATACAAACTTACTTACATACGCACATACATACTTACATACATACATACATACATACATACATACATACATACTTACATACATACATACATACATACATACATACATGCATACATACATACATACATACATACATACTTACATACATACCCATACATACATACATACATACATACATACATACATACATACATACATACCCATACATACATACATACATACATACATACATACATACATACATGCATACTTACATACATACATACATACATACATACATACATACATACATACATACATACATACCCATACATACCCATACATACCCATACGTACATACATACATACATACATACATACATACATACATACATACATACCCGTACGTACATACATACATACATACATACATACATACATACATACATACACAAAATTCACATACACATGCATATATATGCACACACAGACATATCAATATATAAACATGCACACACATACAAATATATACAGATACATGCACACACATAAACATACAATCATATGCATGCACACACGTACACTCACATACATGACCGCACACGCATACACACCGATACACACATACTTGCCTCCTAAGGGTCTACCATGTGAGATTCACGTACGTACATGCACACACACAAACATGCACACACAATGCTGGGCGCTGTTCAATTGTTAAATTGAGCAGTCGCTTGCAAATGGGCATTGCGTCATTAATTCATTACCCCCCCCCACACACCCCACCCCACCCCACCCCCCTGTAACACACCCTGTCCCCTAACTGTGTGCAGTTGTTGTGGTTCCTGAAGCGCGTGGAGCACGCCCTCGCTCAATGCTGGACGCTGCTCAACTGTAAGATCGAGCAGACGCTAGCAAATAGGCATTGTCTCGTTATAAACAAACCCTGCCCCCCCCCCCCCCCCCCCCCCCCCCTTGTAACGACACCCTGTCCCCTAACTGTGTGCAGTTGTTGTGGCGCCTGAAGCGCGTGGAGCACGCCCTCGCTCAATGCTGGACGCTACTGAAGTGTTAGATCGAGCAGACGCTGGACAAATAGGCATTGTCTTGTTATAACAAACCCTATTCCCCCCCCCCCCCCCCCCTGTAACACACCCTGTCTCCTAACTGAATGCAGTTGCTGTGGCGCCTGAAGCGCGTTGAGCACGCCCTTGCTCAATGCTGGACTCTGCTAAAGTGTGAGATCGAGCGAACCCTGGCCAAGTTCAAGGAGAATGGCGCAGCTGCCTTGGAGGTTGAACGCTGCTGCCTGCGCTTGCGTAGCGAGATGTCGCACTTCTGCACCAACCTTCAGTACTATATCATGTTCGAGGTTATGGAGGCAGCATGGCAGTGGGTGGTGAAGGGAGGGGGGGGGGGGGGGGGGGTAGGTGGGTGGTGGTAGGTGTGTGGGGGTGTGGTGGGGGGTGGGGTGGTGGTGTGGGGGGTGGTAGGTGTGGGGTGGACAGGATAAAGAGGTGTGTGGTAAAAAGGGCTACAGAGGGTGGTGTGGTGTGGTGTGGAGTGGGGGGTGGGGTGGTGGTGGTGGGCATGTACAGTACCTGGTAGGTGTGTGGTGGACAGGGATAGAGAGGTGGGTGGTAAAGAAGGCTTACATAGGTGTGTGGTGGGTGGTGTGTGTGTGGAGGGGGGGGGGGGGGGGGGGCATGTATAGTAACCTGGTAGGTGTGTGGTGGACAGGGATAGAGAGGTGGGTGGTAAAGAGGGCTACAGAGGTGGGTGTTTGTGGTGGGTGTGTGTGTGGAGGGGGGGGGGGGGGGGGGGGGGGGCATGTATAGTACCTGGTAGGTGTGTGGTGGACAGGGATAGAGAGGTGTGTGGTAAAGAGGGCTACAGAGGTGGGTGGTGGTGGTGTGTGTGTATGGAGGGGGGGGGGGAGGGGGGGGGCCTGTATAGTACCTTGGTTGGTGTGTGGTGACAGGGATAGAGAGGTGTTGTGGTAAAAGAGGCTACAGAGGTGGTGGTGGTGGTGTGAGTGTGTGTGGGAGGGGGGGGGGGGGGGGGGGCATGTATAGTACCTGGTAGGTGTGTGTGGACAGGGATAGAGAGGTGTGTGGTAAAGAGGGGCTACAGAGGGGGTGGGTGGTAAAGTAGAGGGCTACACAGAGGTTGGGTGGTGGTGGTGTGTGTGTGTGGAGGGGGGGGGGGGGGGGGGGCATGTATAGTACCTGGTAGGTGTGTTGGTGGACAGGGATAGAGAGGTGTGTGGTAAAGAGGGCTACAGAGGTGTGTGGTAAAGAGGGCTACAGAGTGTGGTGTGTGTGTGTGTGGAGGGGGGGGGGGGGGCATGTATAGTACCTGGTAGGTGTGTGGTGGACAGGGATAGAGAGGTGAGGTGGTAAAGAAGGGCTACAGCTACAAGGGTGTGTGGTGGTGGTGTGTGTGTGTGGAGGGGGGGGGGGGAGGGGGGGCATGTTTAGTACCTGGTAGGTGTGTGGTGGACAGGGATAGAGAGGATGTGTGGTAAAAGGCTACATAGTGAGTGGTGGTGGTGTGGTGTGTATGAGGGGGGGGGGGGGGGTGATAAGTACCTAGGTGTTGTGGTGGACAGATAGAGAGGTGTGTGGTAAAGAGGGCTACAGAGGTGGTGTGTGGTGGTGTGTGTGTGTGTGGAGGGGGGGGGGGGGGGGGGGGGGGGCATGTATAGTACCTGGTAGGTGTGTGTGGACAGGGATAGAGAGCGTGTGTGGTAAAGAGGGGCTACAGAGGTGAGGTGGTGGTGGTGGTGTGTGTGTGGGGGGGGGGGGGGGGGGGGGGGGGGCTATGGCTATGTACCTGGTAGGTGTTGGTGGGACAGGGATAGATGAGGTGGGTGGTAAAGAGGGCTACAGAGTGTGTGGTTGGTGGTGTTGTGTGTGGAGGAGGGGGGGGGGGGGGCATGTATAGTACCTGGTTTGGTGTCGTGTGTGACACGGGATCAGAGAGGTGTTCTAGACGTGCTCTGTGGCTTAAGAGGGCTACAGGGGTGTGGTGTGTTGAGTGTGTGTGTGGGGGGGGGAAGGGGGCATTCTTTTAAAAGTACCTGGGTAGGCGTGTGTGGTGGACAGCGGATAGAGAGGTGTGTGGTAAAGAGGGCTACAGAGTGTGGGTGGTGGTGGTGTGTGTGTGGATGGGGGGGGGGGGGGGGGGCATGCTATAGTACCTGGGATGGTGTGGCGTCGCGACCAGGGATAGAGATGGTGGTGTTAAGAGGGCTACAGAGGTGGTGGGTCGACAGGGCTCTTGTGTGGTGGTGGTGTGTTGTGTGTGGGTAGTACCTGGAGGGTGAGGGCGATGGACAAGGATAGGAGGGTGTGGGTACAAGAGCTACAGAGGTGTGGTGCGTACGTGGCGCTGGAGGGGGGGGGGGGAGGGGGATGATAGTAACCCTTGGCTAGGTGTGTGGTGGACAGGCGATACTGAGACGGTGTTGTGGTAAGAGGGCTACAGCGTGGTGCGGTTTAGACGAGCTCGATTGCGTGCACGGTCCCGTAATCCACAGCGGAGGCTTGTGTGGTGTGGAAGGGGGGGCGTGGGGATGGGGGTCAGGGCGAGGGGCCGCGGGAGGGTAGGGGGGGGGGCATTTAAGTTACCTGGTGTAGAGGGTGTTTGGTGGGGGTAGAAAGAGTGTGGTCGGTAAGGAAGGGCCTCAGAGGTGGGTGGTGGTGAGTTGTTGTGTGTGCTTAGGTTGGAGCGGCCCAAACGAATGTGTTGTGAACATGAGATTGTGAGAGCCCGATGGATTGGGAGGGGAGAGAGCGTGGGTGGTGGACAGGATAGAGAGGTGCTGTGGTAAGAAAGAGGGCTACCTAGGATAAGGAGTTAGAGTGTGGTGGACAGGGATAGGAGGTGGTATGTGTTGCACAGAGGTGGGTGGTGGTGGTGTGTGTTGTGTGGAGGGGGGGGGGGGGGGGTGGGGGGGGGGGGGGGGGGATGTATTAGTACCTGGTAGGTGTTGGTGGACTGCGTAAAAGAGGGCTACAGGAGTGTGTGGGGCAAAAAGAGAGGGTACATAAAAACAGGATAGGGGGGGGGGGGGGGGGGGCATGTATATACCTGGTTGTGTGCGTGGTGGACAGGGATAGGAGAGAGTGTGGTGGTAAATAGAAAGTGGTCATACCAGAGGGCTCAGGCATGTATGTAGAGGTGGTGGTAAGAGGTGTGTGGAAAAGAGGCTACAGAGGGGGTTGTAAAGAGGGTACAGAGGTGTTGGGGGAGATGGTGGTGTGTGTGTGTGGAGGGGGGGGGGGGGGGGGGCATGTATAGTACCTGTAGGTGTGTCCCCGGCTTGGACAGGGAATATTGAGATGTGGTAAAGAGGGCTACAGGGGGTGGGTGGTGGTGGTGTGTGTGTGTGGAGGGGGGGGGCGGTGGCATTGTATAGTAACCGGTAGTAGATGTGTGGTGGACAGGGATAGAGAGGTGTGTGTAAAAGGCTACAAGGTGGGTGGTGGTGGTGTGTGTGTGTGGAGGGGGCGGGGGGGGGGGGGCATGTATAAGTACCTGGTAGGTGTTGTGGTGGACAGGATAGAGAGGTGTGTGGTAAAGAGGGCTTACAGAGGTGCTGTGGTGGTGCGTGTGTGTGTGTGGAGGGGGGGGGGGGGGGGGGGCATGTATAGTTTACCTGTAAGATTGTGTGGTGACAGGATAGGAAGTTGTGTGGTAAAGAGGGCTTACAGCAGGTGTGTGGTGGTGGTGGTGTTGTGTGGAATGGGGGGGGGGGGGGGGCATGATAGGACCTGGAGTGTTGTGGTGGACCAAGGGATAGAAGTGGGTGTAAAGAAGGGGCTACAGAGGTGTGTGGGTGGGTGTGTGTTGGAGGGGGGGGGGGGGGGGGGCGCATGTATAGTACCTGGTAGTGTTGCGGACTGGGATAGAGGAGCTGTTGTGTAGAGAGGTACAAAAGTGGGTGGGTGTTGTGTGCGTGTGTGTTGTGTGTTAGGGGGGGGGGGGGGGGGGGTAGTGGATACACCTGCCAGCTTTCTGTGGTGGACAGGATACAGCAGTGTGTGGTAGGGCAGGGTACCAAGAATGCCTATTATTTATAATGATTACTTATTATTATTATATCATTATGGTAATGATTATTATAATGATTTTAAGTATTATCATGATTCACCCGATGATAAAATTATTATTCTAATCCAATTAATTATTAAGTTGTTTGCTGTTATATAATTGATTGTTATCATGATTCATTGGACTTATTCTTATTCTATGATTCACCCGATGAACATTATTATCCTTATTTATTATTATTATTTATTATATTATTGTTGTGTTAATTTATGATCTATACGTAATCATGATTTCATGATTATTATTATAATAATGATTATTTTATAATGAATTTTCCCAAAATCTTCCAGTTGAGAATTATTGTAAATATGGAGCAACAAAAGTAATGATAAACGCTTGGTGGGGCGTTGGTATTAAGGGAGTCCTGTTCTTACGCGGTTAGAGAACAGGCTGCTACTTACCTGGACAGTGCCTACCATGGCAGTTGGGGACAAGCGGCGAACACTAAAAGCGCACCCGTATGGATTCGAAACCCAAGCCACCTTCTTCAGTCCAGCATTATGATCAACCATTGAAAACTTATTCGGCTGAACGGATACTGCGCATTGTTATTTATTGGCCATGCTTATTGTATTGGCATGCTTATTGTTATTGGACATTGCTTATTGTATTTTGCATGCTTATTGTATTGGCATGCTTATTGTATTGGCATGCTTATTGTATTGGCATGCTTATTGATTTTGACAAACACGGTTATTGTATGACAACACGTTATTTGTATTGTATGGTTATTGTTATCTCTTCGTG
>JAJSRW010001940.1:0-35905 GCA_022414725.1 Microglena sp. YARC | reverse complement strand
CCCCAGAAGAGAAGAAATTACATCGGGGATGGCTTGCTTGACTCTCGACCTTTCCCACAAGAAATCTAGATTTGTTGTTAATGACATGAGTTTTCCACGAGACTACACGATGCAGGTCTACAGGTCGTCTGTTTGCAAACGGGTATCATATCCAACACAGGTTTAAATGTTGCTTTGATCTACGACCTTTTTCCTACCAGCAAAAGATTCTAGATCTGTTGTTATGCATGAGTTTTTCACTGTAGTACTACGATGCAGGTTCAGTCGTTGTTCTGAAACGGTATGATATCTCACACTGGTTACTGGGGATGGCTGCTTGGGCTCTCGACCTTTTCCACCAGCAAGAGAAATCTAGATTGTTGTTTACTATGAGTCAGAGTTTTCCAACGGACTGGGATGCAGGTCTGCCAGGTCGTTGTTCCAAACAGGTATCTATATGTTCAACACAGGATACGAGCTGGGAGATGGTTGCTTGACTCTGACCCTTTTCACAGCAAGAGAATCTAGATTGTTGTTTACTGCCATGAGTTTTTCCAGACGAGACTAACGCATGCAGGCTCCAGGTTCGTTGTTTTGCAAACGTATCATATCTCAACTGGTGACAAGTGGGGATCGGCTGCTTGATTCTCCGACTTTTCGACCAGCAAGAGAACTCTAGATGTTGGCTTCCTACTAGCCATGAGTATTTCCACGGACTACGTGCAGGCGGTCTCCAGTTGTTGTTCTGCAAAGGTCATACCTCTCAACACTGGGTACATATGGGATGGCTGCTTGCTACCCGACCTTATCACCCATGCAAAGAGGCTTAGATTGTTTGTTTATGGCCTGTGATCTATTCACCACAGAGAAGCTACCGATGCGGTCTCGCAGGCTCGTATGCTCTCGCAAACCGTATCGGATAATCTCAAAACTGGTTAATGGGAGATGGCTGCTTGATCTCGACCTTTTCCACCCCAGCAAGAGACATCTAGAATTGGATTGTTAACCAGTGCCATGAGTTTGTTCCTACGAGACGCTCACAAGCGATACTAGTTCCAGGTCGTTGTCTTGCAAACTGGATCCATATCCTCAACATCAGGTTCACACACTGGGGATGTTGCTTGACTTCCTCGCTGTTCCACGCAGCATAAAGATTCTAGCAGACTTAGTTGTTAACATGCCATTGAGTTTCACGAGACTACGATGCAAGGTTTCTCTGGTCGTACTGTTTGCAAACGGTACTATATCCTCAAACACTCGGTTACATGGGTGATGGTTGGCGGTAGCTATGTGCTTAAGGTATGATCCAGGACCCTTTTCATCGCCTAAGTTTACCACCCTCAGCAAGTAGAATCTAGTTAATTGGTAAGGAGCTCGTTATAGCCCATGATGTTTTCGCAGTGCGAGACGGACAAGGGTAGGATAAGAGCCAGATGCATGGTCTGCCAGCGCTCGTTGTTCGCTACAAGCGGTATCATAGACCTAACACAGGTTACATGCGGGATGGCATGGCTTGACTTCCCGGATCTTTACAGTTTATCCACCCGCAAGAGATCTAGATTGTTCGTTTTAACTGCCATGAGTTTTATCACGAGATGACGATGCAGCGGTCTCTCAAGTTACGTGTTTGCAACGTATCAATATAGCTCAACACTGTTACAATGGGGATGGTGCGTTGTATCTTTGCATCAGACCTTTCCCAAGTCAGAAATCTAGATGATGCTGTTTACTGAATGATTTTCCTACTGACGACTACTGACGATGCAGGTCTCCCGGTCGTTGTATTGCAAACGGTATCACATCTAACACTGTTAATGGGGGGGGGGAATGGCTTGCCACTTGACTCCCGACTTTGTTTCCACGCAGAGCAAGAGAATCTGATTGTTGTGCTGACTGCCCATGAGTTTCCAGACGACTCTAAACGATGCAGGTCTCACGACGTGCTCAGCAGGTCGTTGCTTTTTGCAAAGGTAATCATAATCTCAACGATGGTTTACTGGGGATGGCTGCTTGACTACGACTTTTCCACCAGCAAAGATCTGAGATTGTTGTTGTATTCTGGGGTGCGTGAGTTTTCCAAGGAGACTGACTATGCAGGTTTCCAGGTCCGTTGTCTTGCAAACGGTATCGATATTCTCACACTGGTTACTATGGGATTCGGCTGCCTGTGATGCTCGACATCTCTTCAGCAACAAGAGACTGAAGCTCAAGATTGTTGTTTACTGCCATGCAGTTTTCCACGAGACTAGATGGCATGGTCTCCAGGTCGGTGTCTCTGAAACGGTATATCATCTATCGACAGGTTACATGGGGGATGGCTGTTGAAACTCTCGACTATTCACAGCAAAGAAGAATCTAGATTGTTGTTCAACTGTGCATGAGTTTCCCACGGTATGGAAAAGGCCAAATGCTGTCACGATGCAGGGTCTCCCAAGTGCGTACATGCTTGCAAATCGGTAATATCCTTACAACCTGGTATACACATGGGGATGGCTGCTTGACTCTCGACTTTTCCTACACAAGGATTGCTAGATTGTTGTCTGAACTGCCATGAGTTCTTTCCACGAGACTACGATGCGCGTCTCGCGACGGTGTGTGTTGCCAAACTGTATCATATCCTCAACAAGATTACATTGGGGGTGGTTGGCCTTGAGCTCTCGAACGTTTTTGCCACCGCAAGAAGATTAGATTGTTGTTTACTGTCATGTAGTGTTTCTCACGAGCTATCGATGCAGGTCTCCAGGTAGTCTGTTTGCAAACGGTATCACATCCTCGCGAACACCTGGGTCTCCCCACTCCGGCGACTCGGTACTGTTGACTCTGCAGACTTTATCCACGGAGTAATCTACGATTGTTGTATTTGTAGTAGTTTTCCATGACGAGATGCAGGTCTTCAGGTCGATTGTTTCAACGGTATCATATCTCAATAAGGTTAATGGGGATGGTTGTTGACTCATCGCCGTTTTCACAGCAAGAGATTTCTAGATTGTCTGTTTACTGGCCATGTGTTTTTCCAGGACTACGTGCAGGTCTCCAGGTCGTTGGTTTGCAAACGTTCATATCTCAAACAGGTTTACATGGGGAATGGCTGCTTGACTCCCGACTTTTCCACCAGCAAGGAGAATTAGATTGTTGTTTACTGCCATGAGTTTTCACGAGACTACGGATGCAGGTCTCCAGAGTCGTTGTTTGCAACGGTATCCTATCCTCAACATCTGGTTAATGGGGATGGCTGTGTGACTCCGACTTTTTCCACACAGCAAGAGAATTCTTATATTGTTGTTTACTGGGGCAGAGTTTTCCACGAGACTGCGATGCAGGTCTCAGGTCGTTGTTTGTCAAACGGTATCCTAATCCTCAACACTGGTTTACATGGGATGGTGCTTGACTCTCGACCTTTTCCACCAGCAAGAGAATTCTAGATTTGTCTGTTTACTGCATGAGTTTTCCACGAGACTACGGGTCAGGGTTCTAAGCAATGTTTGCAAACGGTATCAATAATCCTGCAACACAGGTTACTATGGGGATGGTTGCTTGACTCATCGACTTTTCCACCAGCAAGAGATCTAGATGTTGTTGTTTACTCTGCATGAGTTTTCACGAGACTCACTTGCGATGCAGGTCTCGCAGGTCGTTAGTTGTTCGCTAAACGGTATCATATCATCACCATGGGGATTGTGACTTGCGGACTTTTCCACAGCAAGATGAATTCTTAGGATTGTTGTTATACTCTTATGTATGTTTTTTCCCAATCGAATTTACGTATGCAGTGTAGTTTCTTGTGTTTGTGCATAACGGTATCAATCCCTCTTATCACAGGTTACATGGGGATTGGTGGCTTGACTCAGACCTTTTCCACCAGCAAGAGAATCTAGATTGTTGTTTTACTGCATGAGTTTTTCCACGAGATTCTACGATGCCAGGTTCCAGGTAGTGTTTGCATAAACGGTATCATATCCTCAACACTGGTTACATGGGATGGCTGCTTGACTTCGACCTTTTTCCAGCCAGCAGAGAATTCTAGATTGTTTGTTTACTTGCATGAGTTTTGCCACGAGCTACGATGCAACGGTCTCAGGTCGTTGTTTGCAAACGGTTATCATATCCTCGATACAGGTACATGGGGAAACGTTTGTTGTTAATGTGGGGATGTTGCTTTGACACCACGACCTTTTTTCCCAGCAAGAGATTACTATGATTGTAATGTTATGCCATGAGATTTTCGGAGAGTGCACTACGACTGGCAGGTCTCCAGGTCGTTGTTTGCAAACGGTATTCATATCTCTCACATGGTTAACATGGGGATGGCTGCTTGACTCTCGAAAGCCTTTTTCGACGCATGCATAGAGAATCTAGATTGTTGTCTTTTAACTCCACGAGTATTTTTCACGAGACTGCGATGCAGGTCTTCCAGGTCGTTGTTTGCAAACGGTATCATATCTCATATCACATGGTTACATGGGGATGGTTTGCTTGACTGCGCCCGACCTTTCCACCAGCAAGAGAATTAGATTGTTGTTTACTGCCCATGAGTTTTTCACGAGACTACGATGCAGGTCTCAGGTCGTTGTTTGCAAACGGTATCATATCCTCACACTGGTTACATGGGGATGGCTGCTTGACTCCCGACCTTTTCACAAGCAAGAGAATTATTTGTTGTTTATGCGACGAGTTTTTCCCGAGACTGCGATGCGGTCTCTGACAGGTGTTGTTTGCAAACGGTATCATATCTCAAACACTGGTTACATGGGGATGGCTGCTTGACTCTCGACTCCTTTTCACCAGCAAGAGATTCTACGATTGTTGTTAATGCATGAGTTTTCACGAGGACTACGATGCAGGTTCTCCAGGTCGTTTGTTGCAACGGTATCATATCCTCATCACACAGGTTATCATGGGGATGGTTTGCTTGACTCTCGAACCATTTTCCACAGCAAGAGACTATTCTAGATTGTTGTTAACTGCCATGATTTTTCCACGAGACTACGATGCAGGTTCTCCAGGTCGTTGTTTGCAAACGGTTATCGAATATCCTCACACTGGTTACATGGGGATGGCTGCTTGATCTCGAACCTTTTCCACCAGCAAGCAGAATCTAGATTGTTGTTTAAAATCCACGAGTTTTCACGAGACTGCGATGCAGGTCTCCAGGTCGTTTTGTTTGCAAACGGTATCATATCCTCAACACTGGTTACATGGGATGGTTGCTTGACTCCCGACTTTTCCACCAGCAAGAGAATCTAGATTGTTGTTTACTCATGAGTTTTCCAACGAGCCTACGAGCAGGTCTAGGTCTCCTTCGTTGTTTGCAAGGTATCATACTCAAACTGGTTACATGGGGATGGTGGTTGACTCCCGATTTCACCAGCAAAGAATCTTAGTATTGTTGTTTAACTGCCACGAAGTTTTTCCACGAGACTGTTGCGATGCAGGTCTCCAGGTTCGTTGTTTGCTAAAAACGGTATCATATATCCTGCAACACTGGTTACGATGGGGATGGCTGCTTGACTCTCGACCCTTATTCACAGCAAGAGATACTAGATTGTTGTTTTACTGCTGAGTTTTGCACAGACTAGAGCAGGTTTCTCCAGGTCGTTGTTTGCAAACGGTAAATATATATCCTCAACACAGGTTACATGGGGATGGTTGCTTGACTCTCGACTTTTCCAACCGCAGGAAGATTAGATAGTTGTTTACTATGAGAGTTTTTCACAGACTAACGATGCGGTCTCCAGGGTGTCTGTTTTGCAACGGTATCATATCTCAACATGGTTTAGATGGGGATGGCTGTCTTGACTCCCGACTGCAGGTTTCCAAAACGGTTATCATATCCTCAACAGAACAATGATGGGATCTTGCATTGAGTCTTCGATCTTCTTCCACAGCATGGATAGATTCTAGATTGTTGTTTACTGACATGAGTTTTCCACGAGACTACGATGCAATAGGTCTCCAGGTCGTTGTTTGCAAACGGTATCATACTCACACTTGGTTTACCAAGGGGATCGGCTGCTTGACTTCCGATTTCCACCAGCAAGAGAATCTAGATATTGTTGTTAACTGCTAGTTTTCAGTTTCACAGACTCGTTTTGTCGATGCAGGATCAGGTCGCTTGTTGTTGCAAACGGTATCATATTCTCACACTAGATTGGTTACATTTTCCGACGGGGATGCAGGTTCTCCAGGCTGTTGTTTTGCTTGTTGCGACTCTCGACCTTTTCCACCAGCAAGAGATTCTAGATTGTTTGTTAACTGCCATGAGTTTTCCACGAGACTACGATGCAGGTTCGTGCTATAGAAAGGTCGTTGTTTGCAAACGGTATCATATCCTCAACACAGGTTACATGGGGATGGCTGCTTGACTCTCGGACCTTTTCACCAGCAAGAGATCTAGATTGTTGTTTAAACCATCACGAGTTTTCCACGAGACTTGGGCGATGCAGTCTCCAGGTCGTTGTTTGCAAACGTATCATATCCTCAACACTGGTTACATGGGGATGGTTGCTTGACTCTCGACCTTTTCCACCAGCAAGAGATTTCTAGATTGTTGTTTATGCATGTGTTTTCCACGAGACTACGATGCAGGGTCTCCAGGTCGTTGTTTAACGGTATCATATCCTCAACACTGGTTACAATCTCCCACCAGCTCTTAATGAGTTTTCCACATGGTATCATACCTCAACAACTGGTTACATGGGATTGGCTGCTTGACTCCGACCTTTTCCACCAGCAAGTGAGAATCTAGATTGTTGTTTACTGCCATGAGTTTTCCACGAGACTACATGCAGGTCTCCAGTCGTTTGTTTGCAAACGGTATCATATCTCAACACTGGTTACATGGGGATGGCTGCTTGACTCTCGACCTTTTCCACCAGCAAGAGAATCTAGATTGTTTGTTTACTGCCATGTTTTCCACGAGACTACGATGCAGGTCTTCCAGGTCGTTGTTTGAAACGGTATCATATCCTCAACACTGGTTACATGGGGATGGCTGCTTGACTTCTCGACCTTTTTCCACCAGCAAGATGAATCTAGATTGTTGTTTACTGCCATGAGTTTTCCACGAGACTAACGATGCAGGTTCAGTTCAGGTTCGTTGTTTGACGGTATCATATCCTCCAACACTGGTTCAACATGGATGCTGCCTTGACTCCCGACCTTTTCCACCAGCAAGAGATCTAGATTGTTGTTTACTGCCATGAGTTTTTCCACGAGACTACGATGCAGGTCTCCAGGTCGTTGTTATGCAAAACGGTATCATATCCTCAACACTGGTTACATGGGGATGGCTGCTTGACTCCCGACCTTTTCCCAGCAAGAGAAATCTAGATTGTTGTTTACTGCCATGAGTTTTCCGAGACTACGATGCAGGTCTCCAGGTCGTTGTTTGCAAACGGTATCATATCCTCAACACAGTTACATGGGGATGGCTGCTGCTCCCGACTCCCCAGGAATTGATAACTGCCTGAGTTACGATGCAGGTTCAAGCAACGTTCATATCCTCACCTGTTCTGGGGATTCCAGATCCACCTGTTAGTTTACTGCCATGAGTTTTTCCAAGAGACCCAACCAGACTAACGGTTCTATCCTCAACGTTCATGGATGCTGCTTGACTCCACGACTTTCCACCAGCAAGGAATCTAGATTGTTTTTTTTTTTTTGTTTTTGCTGAGTTTTCACCATGATCGGTTAAGTCGTTGTTGCAACGTATCATATCCTCAACACTGGTTACATAGGGATGGGCTGCTTGACTCCGACCTTTTCCACCAGCGAGATCTAGATTGTTTGTTTACTGCCATGAGTTTTCCACGAAGACTGCGATGCAGGTCTCCAGGTCGTTGTTTGCAAACGGTATCATATCTGAACACAGGGTTACATGGGGATGGCTGCTTGACTCTCGACCTTTTCCACCAGCAAAGAGAATCTAGATTGTTGTAACTGCCATGAGTTTTTCCACGAGACTACGATGCAGGTCTCCAGGTCGTTATTTGCAAACGGTATCGTATCCTCAAAAATTGAAATTGAAATTGTTACATCCAAGAAATATGAAAACTCTAAGGACGTGAAATTAAGGACACCACAGCGTACGCAGAAGCTAGCTGTAATCACATAGATAACACAAAAAAGATCCAGTACTAGTTGTGATCCCACCCGTGGCGACTGAGAGTCATTTCAGTCGGTCACGTGGGTGGCACTAGCTGGACCAAAAATGTTAATCTCCGGCGGGGTGGTGTTCCATGAATCTACGACATTGTAAAATAGTCTGAAAGCTGTCAACAGAGTGGTGGTGCAGCTGGTCTGCTAGTGTGAGAGTTCTAAATTGGTAAGACCAAGGGTGGTCATGGAGGTCACAAAGGTTCTGGGGATGGTGCCGCGTGGTGCAATGGTAACAACAGGTAGTGAACAAGGTAGCCAGCTAGTCTAAGGCCGGCTACCAAACTGGGTGTGTTGGGCATGTTTATCTTCTGCCTTAGTGGCATGGTTTGGTGTCAGAAGCAGTATCCCAGCTCTAGAATCCAGATTTCCTTGTCAGCAGCAATGGTGGGTGAGTCCACTCGGGCAGGATGGCGAGATCTGGCTCAGTTTGGGCCAGATCTCTGCTGGGATGGAGGGAGGGCGTAACCAGTCAGGCAGTGTTTTGCCAAGGACTCCGCGGGGGAGGTCCTCCAGCCTGCCTGCGTCCATGATAACGCGGCGGGATTCCAAGGGCGCCTTTGCTGATGGCCTTGTGCAGTAAGTGGACAGCTGCGTCATGACGCTTGATGTACATGCCCTTTAAGGTGGCGTGTGTTGCAGCCAGCAAGAATGTGACCAGCTCCGTCCTCGTGGGTGGTACAAAATGGGCATGTGGGGGAGGTGGCAGGGTTGGGGTTGTTAGCATAGGGCATCTTCCAGCGATAGGCGAGCTTCTTGTTCCACTGTCGGCCCATCTGGCCTTGAGGATGCAGAACTTAGGTTTGTGGGTGATGTGGGAGGATGTCCAGAATTTATTGCTAGAGTGGGGTAGATGCAAGGGGGGTTATCAGCCCAGGTGGTGGCATATATGCCTTTGAGGGGATGCTGTCCGAGGTGGCAGCTAGTGGGAAGGTTAAGGCTGATCCGTTGGTGAGGTTAGTGCTGGGGCTCGTGGGGAGTTGTGCAAGAGGTGTGCAGGGGGGTTGGACAGTGGGCCAAATAGGTGTTGTGGCGGGGTTGTTCTCCAGTGGGTGTCGGTGTATCGTACAGATGCTGGGTTGGTGGCTGCATTGCGTGCTAGTGCATCTGCTCTATCATTGCCCAATATGCCAGTGTGTGAGCGGTACTTTGCAGAGGGTAGTGTGCGATCCTGCCAGAATGCGTTGGACAAGGTGAGTGCGGATAGAATGCAGGAGTACAGAGTGGAGAGAAGTGTAGAGGTAGTAGGATCTTGAATCATTTTGTTAATGAGTTGGAGTGAGCAGAGGCTGTCAGTGTGCAAGGTGAGGTCAGTGGTATAATCAATGTGTGCTATGGCTTGGTGGATGGCCACTAATTCAGCCCGGTTGTTAGTTCTGGTGGCGCCTTGGCCTCCTGGGTTAATGGAATAGCTCATACCAGCCACGTATGTAGACCCCTGCACTATTTGGCTGGGGGTGCCAGGGGTCCCTTGATTAGGCTGCCATCAGTATAGACCTGCAGACCTAGGTAGGTATGGCTGAGTAGTGGCAGGGGTAGATGACTGTGGGAAGCAGAGGGGGCAGTGGTGGGTGGTAGGCTGCCAGGGCAGAGTAGTGAGGGATTTAAGAGTCCTGGGGTAGGTGATTTGTGTGTCTGAGGAGGTAAGGGTAGGATGTGTAGGGAGTTATGTGGTTCCCAGAAGGGTGAGATGCTGAGCATGTGCTGTGACCAGATGTCTGTGACCCCTGGAGACGGTTTAGGTATTCAGGTTGGCTGCTTGGGTTGCTGATGATGAGAATGTGGAGCTTGTGGGAGGAGGTAGGTTGTGATGTTTGCCCTAGCCAGGTTTTAGAGGTGCTGTAGATTTAGAGAAAGGTCTGGTGTCCACGTGGTGGATCCAGGGGTGTGCAGAAGTTTCTTGTAGGGGGCATTATAGTTTGCCTGGGATGAGTAAGGCAGTGCATGTTGGGATGTGTTTGTGCTTCTGCGTGGTCAGCACTGGCTAGAGCCCACCTGAGTGCCTTGTGTGCATCGGTGACGGAGGTAGGGATGTCCACCAGTGATCCCCTGTCCAGATGCTGTGGAAGAGATCCCGTTGGCTCCAAAGAGCTGGTCAAGCTGGGTTTATGGAGGAAAATTCTGCATAGGCAGAATCTAGGTTGAGTGGAGTAGCAGTGCGGTGATGGGTGATGTTGAGGTGTAGGTTAGCTTGGTGCAGGGCTGAGGGAAGAGTGTAGGTGGGGCAGGGGTGTCTTGTGTCTGGTGTATAGGGCTGCAAGGTCAGGTAAGAATCCTCCTTGTGTGAGTTGGTTCCAAGTTGAAGGGCGTGTAGTTTTATTGTATTCATAGTGTGTGTGGAGGGAGGTGAGAAGGGTGTTGTACTATGGCCACACATTTCCGGCGGGGTTGTAGAGGAATGTAGTGTCTGCATGCGTGTGGGTTTGCTGGCCTTCTGAGCCAGTGAGGATGCCAGTTTGGGCTGTGTGTTTGAGTGGTGGTTGGATGTCCCAGGTAGGGTTTCGGTCATGAGTGTCTATGTGAAGAAGTTTTGTGGACAAGGGCATGGTTATTCAGCATTGAAGCAGGTGTAGTGGCCCATTGTCCCTGTTGCTGGGAGTTAGTAAGGTGGGAGTCTCTTCTGGGTTAAGATGGGTTGTGGTGGTGGGTGTGTCTTTGAAGGCCTGGAGAAGGGTGTCATAGGTGGATTGGCCCAGCATGGTGATGAGGTGGGTGGTGTGGTATGGTTGTGGTTTCCAGTGGACCTCAGAGGTGGTGGGAGTAATTGGTTTACTGTGAAGGATAGTGTAACCAATTTGGGTATATTGACTGATATGGTCGTTGTGCATGGTGATGGGGGCCCATTGGAGGTGGGCAGTGGTGGTGATGCTGGTGTCCCTAGTGTCCATGGTCCGTTTGCTGCGCCAGCTGGTGATGCTGAGGGGTGTGTACTGGTTACCATAGGTGAGGTGAAGGAGACGGGTAGGGGGGGAAGGGGATCCAGGGTAGGGTGGAGCATTGCTGCCTTGAGAAGATCAGGGTTGGAGGCTTAGTAATGTTTGTAGTGCTTAAAGAAGGGCTTGGCTGGGCCGCGGAGGATGGCCTTGCAGAGGTGAAGGCGGGATGCCCAGGTTGTCGCTGCTTCGTTGTTGCCCATGCTTTACCGTTAATGGTCGACGTTGGCGTTCATTCGGCTGTGGAGTTGCAGGTGGTCCAGCCCACCATTGTTCCCCCCGCTGATGTCACGGAGAGGGTCTGCTGTGTAGTCCGCTTCCTTGACAGGAGGTTTGCGCTCGCTGGTGGGTAGCGCTGAGTTGGGGTGGAGGCCGGGCGGCGACAACATGTTCTGCGCATAGGCTGACGGTTTGGGTGGGATGGTGTATGACGAGGTAAGTCGTCGCTGCGGTAATGGAAGAGGGTTGGCATGGCTGAGGGAGGGGAGCAGGTCGGGGCTGTTGCCAGTGAGGTGTGCTGTAAGGAGTTTGAGGAGCGCCGATGGTGCTTTGTTACTTTGCCCTGTGTGATAAGAGGGAGATCCGTGGTAGTGATAAGGTGAGTGCGCTGCTGGAGTAACCAGGTCGTGGTATGTATAGATCTAGATCGTGGAAGGGAGTCACAAGGGAGACAGGATGTGAGCAGGTTGAGGGAGTACTGATTGGATGTTGAGCTTATCCAGGAGTTCTGTGTCATTCCAGTGATTTGGATGTTTTGAATGGTCTAGGAGGTTGAAGTTTGCCGGGCAAGAGATGAATATTGGAGGAGTTTGGGAGAGAGAGAGGTTGGAGTGAGAGTGTGGAAAGTTTTGAAGGTTTTAGTGAGGAGAGATTTGGTTAGTATGCCCAGGCGGTCCAGTGTCATTCATGGCGTGGTGAGGGCAGAGGCAGTAATTTGTGTATATTCAGTGAGGAGAGAGGGGATCCCTAGGCCTGCTCTGTTTTGGGCAGGTGTAGTGCCCTAGTGGGGAAGGACATGGGAAGGCTGCTGCACAGTTTGACTGTCTTAAGTACTGCTTTATCTATAATGTGGATGTCTGTGAGAGAGAAGGGGGTACGATCATAGGGTATTTGATGGCTGCTCTGATGCATTGTGTGATTATACGTATGCATTGTTCAGGGGTTGCCCTGCTTTTAGCTTTTGTTGAGTATATGTAGGCCCTTGGTGTGAAATAATGTCAAGGGTGGCATGCAGTTGGGTTTTCCAGTTGAGGGTGAGAGAGATGTGGACTCCTAAGTATTTGTAGGCTATATCTGGTGGTTGATAAGTGGCATATGTGTCTCCAAGGGTTATTTTGTCCTGGAGTCTTTGTTTGAGGATATCATTGTGGGTGGGGGTTTGAGGGGTGTGTCTTGTGAAGGATGCCACTGACCACACATTTGGTAGCATTGAGAGGGATGCCAGACCAGGTGCTGAACAGTTGGACTTTACCACATTGGATGCGGAGGTCCTCGACCGTTCCAGTGAGGACTGCGGTGTCATCCGCATACCCCAGGCTGCTGGTGAGGTGCTCGTCAGCCTCCGCGTGGTGGAAGGGAGGCAGCGCGGTATCCCTGCCTCCTGAGCCATAGCCATCGGTGGAGGGGTTCAATAAAGATGATGAAGAGGAGAGGGAGAGTGTGTCCCTTGGATGGATCCCCTGGTGATGGGGATGGGTTGACCAGGTGTGTTGTTAAGGAGGATGTGAGTGTTGGAGTTGGTGTAGATCCCTTTGACTGTGTCTATGGTGTCGTGGGTGAATCCAAGGTTGTGCATAATGCAAAGAAGTTTTTTGGTGATCTATCATGTTGAAGGCAGAGCTAAAGTCAAAGTAAGCTGCGTACAAGTCTTGTTGGAAGAGGGAGGCATCCTCTATGTTGTGAAGGAGGTTGAGGAGCTGCCTATAGGTGCTCTTGTCTTTTCTGAATCCCTCTTGGCAGGTGCTGAGAATATGATTGGTTTCTGAGTAGGTGGAAATTGTGTTGGTGATGAGAGAGGTCCAGAGTTTAGCCACAGAATTGTTAAGTCCTATGGTCTATAGTTTCTGGGGAAGGTATGGGTCAGATTTTTTGTAAAGCATAACTGTGTGAGAAGTTTTCCAGCAGTCTGGGGTTTCTCCCAGGATCCAGGAGATTTGCATAAGTTTGTGAATGACAGTGTGCATTTCGGTGGGGAGACACTCAGTAATTCATTGGGTATCCCATCTGGTCCTGTGGCTTTATTTGTGGCCAGTTTTCTGATGCAGTCGGTGTAGGCAGTTGGAGATGAGAGGTAGGTGTAGGGTGAGGCAGTATGCTGAATAGAGGTGGCGGGGGTTTCGAGTTGAAATTTGTCAGTGTGTGTTTCCCAGGGGGGAGGGGTGGAGTAGGCAGCGTAGTTGCCATTGGGTGGGGGCACAGGGGGGGACATGAGTTTGCCCATGTGTTTGGTCAAAAGGTCAAGGAGATCGTTAGTTTTAGTATGTAGGGTTCCAGTTTGCTGGTTAAGAAGGACAGTGGGAGAGTGGGGTTGGCCGTCTGGTTTGAAGATGTGTCTATGCATACCCGCGCCTGTGTATTAAGGCGATGGCGAAACTTCTTTGATGGCCTTGGTGCTTCTTTCCTCCTTTTTTGCAGGGCTTGGATAGTGCGTAGCTCCTGGATAGTGTGTTGTATGTCATCAGTGAGTGATTGACGGTATTGGGTAAGAAGGGGGTTGTGGAGGAGGAGAAGTTGGACTTGCGTTTTAGTTTGTAGAGGGCAGTCTGGGGGAAAGGATGGGGAAGAGCGCAGGTTATCATATCCAGATTGGTCCATGGAGTAGGATTGGGTGCGGAGAGTTTTAATGTGTTTCACGTGTTGGTTAAGTTGTTGGTAGGATTTAGCTGTCTTTCTGGGAAGGAAGATGCCAGAAATGGTTTTGTTTAGTGGGGCAAGTCTCTATCATGATACTGAGGGCTTGATGCAGGGTGGTCATAAGGTGGTCGGCCATACTGTTTGAGGTCTTCTGGAAGTGCAGTCATCAGTTCCTGCCGGATGGATTGAATGTGAGAGGCAGTCCTGTCTTCCCCAAGAAGGTCCTGAGCAGTTTGCCAGGCGGATTCTATGTTAGTGTGGGAGCTCAGAAATTGGTGGAGGTATTGAGTAGTGATGGCTTGCCTAGTTTTTCTCTTTGTCTGATTGTTTAAGAGGGAGGAGGAGCTGAGGGGAGGTGTAGGTGTTGGTTGGAGGTATGGCAGGAGGGGGAGGAGAGTGGAGGTGAGGCGTTGCTCAAGTGCATGGTGGTCTAGGGTGTCCCCCATTTGGTGGGTGCTTTCAGTGGTGTGGGTGCCCGGAGGTGGGTTGATGAGCAGGATATCATCAATACGACTGCTGTAGGGGGTGTTGTTGCTGCAAGAAAAATATGTGTGAGGTCTGGGTTGTGGTTGTGGAGTGATACAGAGTTGAGAAATGTGTTGCTGGTGAGAAATGTCATCTGGATATTTGGTTAGACTGCTTCTGTCAGTGGTGTGGCATGTGGCATTCCAGTCCCCTGCTAGGATATAGTGGTGGGTAGGATTTTTTCTCAGTAATGTGGTGGATGTAGGAGTAGATGTGCTCTCTTTTGAGGGCATTGTTACAGGGCATGTAGACGCCCAGGACATGGGTTATGTTGTTTATGGTTTGGTGGGGTAATGTGTCCAGAGAGTTTCGACAGGAGTTTCATGATTGACTGGGTGAGCAGTGACTGTTTTCCTGATTAGTGTAATGACCCCTGCTGAGGGGGTGACTATTTTGTCAGGGCTGGTAGCTTGGAGAGTAGTTTTGCTGTTGTGGTGGAAGTGATAATCATGCATGTCTGATTTAATCATGTTTAGAATGGATTTTCTGTGTGAGAGTAGTTTGGTTTCAGTGAGAATTATTATATCATTATCCCTGGATCTAATGTGATCATAGATGACTTCCCAGGAGGATCCAATTCCCCTGCAGTTGATAGTGGTGATGTTGGTGTCATTAAGAATGTGCTCCTGCTGTTGGACAGGGTGGTCTGAGGTTTGTTCAGAATATTTAGGCTTACTACGTTTCTCCGGTGAGGTGGGCTTGGTAGTGCTGATGGACTGCTGCTTCTTGGCTGGGGGGGAGCTCCAGGGATCCAGGTCTGTCTGAGCTTGTTGTATTCAGGGATGGTAGGCCTGCTGGGGGTGGGGAGCCTTGCTGCCTGTATTGGGAGGGAAGGTCACTTCGTGACCGTTTTTTTAGTGGTGGTGGTTTTCTTGGATTTTTTTAGGTTTTTTGGTAGAGGTGTAGGGTTTCTCATGTTTTGTGTGGGATTCATCCTCAGATACTAGATAGATAACATCATCTTCGTCTGTGGGTGTTTCAGTGTTATTTTGAGTGGTAGGGATTGTTTGATCTGGTGGTGAAGGTGGTAGATTGGTGTAGGTGTTGATCTGTTGAGAGTCGTCTAGGATGGTATCATTGGTATTAGGGTGGGGATTGGTTGGATCAAAATAGAGATCAGGTTGAAATGGATAGCCATGGAAGGAGGGTGTAGCCTGGCTAAGAGTGTAGATGCACCCCTGGAGCTGGTGCCAGTCTTGGGGGGTTAGGATGGTGGGTCCAGAGAGTTCAGAGTCAAGGTTGTACCATTTATTGTTGTAGTATTTGATAGTGATTGCATGACCATAGCCATTGGACCAGTAGTGCAGTATGAATTTGGTGCTATTGATGGGAATTCTGCTAAGAATTTGTTGTTTGGTGCTACCAAGTTGGATGCCTGTTTCATAGTTTTCTTCAGTGTTAGGAGATGAGGTGTGTAGTGGTGTGTATGGGTGGTTCCTGTGGCTGACCAGGTATCCAGTGCCAGTCTGCCTGGTGAAGGTGTAGTAGTCAATAAGGGCATTATTATAGTTTCCAGAGGGGTTGAGAAAATATGATCCCATAACCTTCCAGTGATTATCAGTGGCTCTAGTGACTTGAGTGTGGAGTTTGTTAGCAAAGTCTAGGACTAGGTTGATATCCATGGCTTTGTATCCAAGGTAGGCGTTGATGGAGTGAATTTGGCAGTGGGAGGCTGTTTGGGCTTCCCAGTATGGGCAGACTCAGACTTACTTTGTAGGCGTCTGCTTCCTCTGGTTCTACCTCCTCTGAGTGTGGGGGGTGTAGGAGGAGTGGAGAGGGGGCAGCTGTAGGGGGTACTTACTGCTGTGAGCATCTTCCTGAGTGTCTGAGCTGTCTATGGGTAGAGTGAGAGCAGGAGAGATAGGGGAGGAAAGAGTGCAGGCAAGGTTTAATCTGTTACAGGTTGTAATCTCAGCACAGGAGTGGCAGGCTGTGCCTTTGGTCTGGCAGGGACTATGATAAGGAGATAGTGTCCAGAGGGGCTCATATCCATGTATATTTTCCCTATTCTTGTTGCTCTTGCTATGGATGTTTCCACTGAGACAGTGGGTAGTGCTGATAAGAGAGAAGAGCAGGAGGAGCAGTGCTGTTATCCAGAGGTCCAGGGGGTTTGCTACTTCCTGTGTCCCTTGTAGGTGGTGGCTTTGGGGTAGGCCTTGTTGGCTGTGGTGCTGGCAACCTGTGGAGTGGTGAGTGTTTTGATGTTGTTGGTTTTTGGTGGCAGGGATGCAGATGTAGAAGGTACTATAGGGTTTGGTTTGATTGGGGTTTACCTTGAGAGCAGCGGTTTGGAGGAAGCTGCTCCAGTCATTTCCCAGTTCAGGGTCTGCTGGGGTGTTGCAGTGCTCACTGGTGATGGCACCTGCTCCAAAGATGTCATCATCATTAGCGGCTTCGTAGGGTGCAGGTGGCCAGGCTGCAGGTGGGTCAGGGGTTGCATGGTTGAGGAGCATGTCAACAATGGCCTTCTGGTAGGTGGTGACATGGTACTCGGGGGGGTGTCCATCCAGGGAGGTCTTGAGAGCCTTCCATTGGTCCAGGTCACCCTTGGTGTGGGGGGTCAAGGGGCCTTCTCCCTTGGCGGAATTCTTGGAGATCTCTCTCCTGATCATCCAAGTGGCCAGGCAGTTCCAGATCTTGCCTGGCTTGCCTTGGTCATGGCAGGGTCGTAGTCAGGGAGGAAGGAGGGCCTGAGGGTGTAGGTAGAGCCACCAGAATGGAGGATGCCTCTGGTGGAGAGGAAGGTTATCAGGACTGTAGCTCTGTTTAAGAGCATGAGGTGGATGCCTCGTTGGCTTGTGTTGACCTGGTGATAGGATCATGTAAGTGGAGGGGGATGCCCTCCCTGGTGACAAGGGAGTTGTTAATGTGAGCAGCAGTGGTGACATCATAGCTGCAGATCTTTTCCCTGGAGATGATGTCCCATAGGTCTGGTGAGTGTAGGTCCTCATCAAGGCCCTCCAGCTCCTTGGGGAACATCCTCCTCAGAGTAGCGAGGTAGTGACTGTTGGATTCCATGATGGCTTGGTGCAGTCCAAGGCGGTCTTCAAGGTTGACAATCTGGTCAGTCTTCAAGATCACTGAGCACTGGTAGGCATCTGAGGGATGTGAGAGGGACTGATGAAGAGGCTGTAGTGGCCAGTCCTCCTGATGTGGAGGGGGAGCAGGGACTCAATGGACTCCTTGATTGCGGGAGTGGCGCACATGGCGCTGGTGACAGTCCTGTTGTCGCGAGTGGTCTCTACCATCATGAAGTTGAGTGAGTTATGCAATGTAATGGTGGCGACTTGGTCTTCTGTGTTAATCAAGGCAAGCTGGAGGATGACCTCGAGCTTCACAAGCCAGTTGGGTTTGTCTTCTGCTTCGATGTTCCTCCAGTCGGAGTGCATGTAAGCTTCAGAGGCTCGGCGAACCTCCTCGATGTCGTGGAAGTCGAGGTAGTCAGGGGGGGGATAAGTCACTGGGACAGAGAAGCTGAGGGGAGGTGAGGGTGAGGTGAGTTTCCTGGGGGGTCCTGTGACTTCTGCATCATCTGCGGTCTTCTGCTTCTTGGCCCCTTGACAGGCCTTCTTGGTGGGAAGGGCATGGTCATGGCCAGGGGCATCAGGGTTGGAGAGGGGTGTGGGAGAGTCAGTGACATCTGTGCCCTGTGCTTCTGTCATATGCTCATCTCCCCCTTCAGCTAGGGGGTCTGGAGATGCCCCTGGGGCTGGTGGGTGTGCAGGGTTGGTTGTTCTGCCGGGGGGATAGTGGGGGATGGGTACAAGTGTTGTGGCAGTAGGTGCAGTGGGTTGCTCTGAGAGGACACTTCCACTGGGAGTATGGGTGGAGATCCTGGCCTGCTGACAAACATCAATGATCTACCAGGCAGGGTTTCTGGTGGACCTGCCCAGGGAGGTAAGTCTAGTGATGATGTTGGATCTAGAGATGGTGCCCTTGGGATAGAGGCTCTCATTGTCTTCAATATTGACTAAGATTTTGCAGGGAATGAGGTGGTTGGTGTTTACTAGAGGGGTGAGAGTGGGTACCCCTGTCTCAAGGTTTCTGCTTTTGGATAGGACTGCAAAGTTGCAGAGGTGTTTGATAGTCAGGAGGGGGAGTTTGTGCAGGTGAGTGGCATGAATGTGGACTGTTACTTTCCACTCTACAGGTGTAGTAGGGGTGCTGCGGACTTGATCGACATGCTTCTCACTGAAAGAACCTGAGGATCTCATTAGAATGGCTCTTGAGGAATCTTTTGACTCCAACACTGGCTGGGTTCATGACTTGCGTTGTGCTCTCCACAAGCTAGGATCCAGTAAAAACATCAACATTTTGGAGGCTGTCGATGTCGAAGGTATTATGTCTGAAGTTTTTGAGTCATGGAGGTTTAAGTACCCAAGTGACACCAATGCAGTTAGAGACATCCCTGATGAGAGAAGGGTTGGCTTTAAACGCCTCCGATACCAAAAATGGTTCGCAGCCAACAGCAATGATGAGAATGGCTTGATTCCTTTTACATCCGCCTTACATAAGCAGGATCAGATTCGTTCTATAGCACAGTTCAGAATGGGTTCCCATTGGCTGAACACAGAAAGAATGAGGGTGGTGGATAGAGCACACATCCCTCGCTCAATGAGACACTGTCAAATGTGTGGGTTCCAAAAAACTGAGGATGAAATGCATATGTTTGAGTGCCCTTTTTATAATGATATTCGCCTCCGCTACCAGAATCTGTTTACAGATATTTATAGGCATGTCCATGAGGATACCGACTTAACCGTATGGAATGTGGAATTCTGCGATTCCACATTCAGAACCTTTATGAATGGAAATGGCACTAAGTCTTTTTGGAGCAACCTAGCCGACTATCTTTCTACTTGTAGAAGAGCAAGACAGGAAGCCCTGGACTGCTTAGTGGCACCGTAATTTATTATCCCTTTTTTTTCTTCTTGAGACTTCTCATTTGTTAGCTTCTTACCTCCGCCACTGTAAGTGGTTGAGATCTGGGTCCTGCTCTAAGGGGTTTAGTACCTACGCCACCAAAACGGTGGTTGGGAGTTTGGTTTGTTTGTCCTCGACACACCCCTGATGTAATGGGGTTTTTTTGCTTTGTGGGTGCTTTTTCTTTTTGTTTAAAGCACAGAGTCTCATACACCCTCGCGGTGTCAAGTAGACTTTAACATGTAATGTAATGTAATGTAATGTAATGATGTCGCCAGCCAGTATGCCAGGGGGCATCTGGCGGAATGCTGCGTTGACATGCCTAGCAACAGAGTCAGGGGTGGTGCAAGCCAAGGCATTGTCAGGGAAGAAGCCGGGTCTAGGCCTGTTGGTAAGCCTCATGCTGGTGGTGTTGCCAACAATGCCTCCAAGCACCACCTTGATAATCTTGGCATCTTGGGGAATGCCGTGGATGGGGTAAGTCACATCTGTTTGGTCGCTCAGCTCGGCCGCGAAGGGGTCGATGTTGTGGAAGACTGATTCGTCGTTGGGTGACGGAGGGTGGGTGGTTGCGTTAATTTCCTCGTGGGTCTCATAGGCTCGGATGGCTCGCTGTAGGTGAGCATCCAGGAAGAAGTGGCGTTGCGCGGTGAATCCTCGGGGGGGTAGAGGACGTCCCCTCTGGATTCGAGCACAGGCTTGGTGCCACTGAGACCTGTCGAGGAGATATTGTTATTTGCGAGGTTCGGATAGCTGCCGTCAGGCTTATGCTTTCCATTTTGGGGGCTGCCGTCAGGCTTTTGCCCCCCATTGAATCTGCAGGATTCAATAGGACTCTCACCTTCGCCGCGATGGACGGTATTATCCCAGTAAGGGTGGAATTGGGGGAGATGTTGGTTTGGATGGAGTGTGTTGTTGCAGAGCAGGGAGACGCAGCGATGGTCGGATGGAGGTTGAGGGTCGGTGCGTGAGTACAGGTCGTTACTGGGGAGGCACGACTCGTAGTTCTCACCTGTGAGGAGCTTGGATTGGTAGGGGCCATATCGGAGCATAGTATCGTTGGAGGGTTGTGGGGCTTGAGAGTTGCAAGTGTTGCGGTGTAGGAAGGCTGTGCTTGTTAGGAGGATAAGAAGGACGACGATGTGGATCGTCGCGTTGGAGATGGAAACTTTTCCATAGTAGGGTTTGGTGGTGGTTTTTGAATGTTTGATGCTGGAGGTGGAGATGATATTTTTTTTTTTATGGTGGTCAGGATTCGTCGGAGGGTAGTGACGATCTTAGTGGGATTTGGTATGCAGGTGCCCCATCCTGGAATATCTGTATAGCAGGTGTTCCAGGATCGCTTCGCGACAGCGTGTCCGCTCGAAACGTGGTGTTGTTCTTCTTGATTGGTGTAGATTTGGTAATCCGCCCGGTATGGGGATTTGGTGGTAGAATTTGGTTGGGTGATGCTGGCAGTGGCGTTGGGCGCTTTGATATTCCCTACCTTTTCCCATGGGTTTTGCTGCGCTCTGGTGCTTCCAGAGCGCTGCTTCCCTGGATTCGAACTGCTTGCTCGCCGACAATTGAGATGGATCACTTTGGAGGAGGTGGAGGTGGGGAGCGGTGGATCTGAGATGGGGGCACATTGCTCATTTCCCTCGCGGGTGTGATCGTTACAAAGCCTAGCGTCGCGGCATTCCGAATCCAGTTTCCGCTAATGCGGAGGGGAAGTAGCGCCTACGAAATTTGCTCTCGAAGTTTGTCGGTTATATTTGGTATGTATCATATCCTCAACACAGGTTACATGGGGATGGCTGCTTGACTCTCGACCTTTTCCACCAGCAAGAGAATCTAGATTGTTGTTTACTGCCACGAGTTTTCCACGAGACTGCGATGCAGGTCTCCAGGTCGTTGTTTGCAAACGGTATCATATCCTCAACACTGGTTACATGGGGATGGTTGCTTGACTCTCGACCTTTTCCACCAGCAAGAGAATCTAGATTGTTGTTTACTGCCATGTGTTTTCCACGAGACTACGATGCAGGTCTCCAGGTCGTTGTTTGCAAACGGTATCATATCCTCAACACTGGTTACATGGGGATGGCTGCTTGACTCCCGACCTTTTCCACCAGCAAGAGAATCTAGATTGTTGTTAACGGCCATGAGTTTTCCACGAGACTACGATGCAGGTCTCCAGGTCGTTGTTTGCAAACGGTATCATATCCTCAACACAGGTTACATGGGGATGGCTGCTTGACTCCCGACCTTTTCACCAGCAAGAGAATCTAGATTGTTGTTGACTGCCATGAGTTTTCCACGAGACTACGATGCAGGTCTCCAGGTCGTTGTTTGCAAACGGTATCATATCCTCAACACTGGTTACATGGGGATGGCTGCTTGACTCTCGACCTTTTCCACCAGCAAGAGAATCTAGATTGTTGTTTACTGCCATGAGTTTTCCACGAGACTACGATGCAGGTCTCCAGGTCGTTGTTTGCAAACGGTATCATATCCTCACACTGGTTACATGGGGATGGCTGCTTGACTCTCGACCTTTTCCACCAGCAAGAGAACTAGATTGTTGTTTACTGCCATGAGTTTTCCACGAGACTACGATGCAGGTCTCCAGGTCGTTGTTTGCAAACGGTATCATATCCTCAACACTGGTTACGCTGCTTTGACTCCCGACCTTTTAGAATCTAGATTGTTGTTTACTCATGAGTTTTCCACGAGACTGACGATGCAGGTCTCCAGGTCGTTGTTTTGCAAACGGAACACTGGTTTACATGGGGATGGTTGCTTGACTCTCGACCTTTTCCACCAGCAAGAGAATCTAGATTGTTGTTTACTGCCATGAGTTTTCCACGAGACTACGATGCAGGTCTCCAGGTCGTTGTTTGCAAACGGTATCATATCCTCAACACTGGTTACATGGGGATGGCTGCTTGACTCTCGACCTTTTCCACCAGCAAGAGAATCTAGATTGTTGTTTACTGCCATGAGTTTTCCACGAGACTACGATGCAGGTCTCCAGGTCGTTGTTTGCAAACGGTATCATATCCTCAACACTGGTTACATGGGGATGGCTGCTTGACTCTCGACCTTTTCCACCAGCAAGAGAATCTAGATTGTTGTTTACTGCCATGAGTTTTCCACGAGACTACGATGCAGGTCTCCAGGTCGTTGTTTGCAAACGGTATCATATCCTCAACACTGGTTACATGGGGATGGTTGCTTGACTCTCGACCTTTTCCACCAGCAAGAGAATCTAGATTGTTGTTTACTGCCATGAGTTTTCCACGAGACTACGATGCAGGTCTCCAGGTCGTTGTTTGCAAACGGTATCATATCCTCAACACTGGTTACATGGGGATGGCTGCTTGACTCTCGACCTTTTCCACCAGCAAGAGAATCTAGATTGTTGTTTACTGCCATGAGTTTTCCACGAGACTACGATGCAGGTCTCCAGGTCGTTGTTTGCAAACGGTATCATATCCTCAACACTGGTTACATGGGGATGGCTGCTTGACTCTCGACCTTTTCCACCAGCAAGAGAATCTAGATTGTTGTTTACTGCCATGAGTTTTCCACGAGACTACGATGCAGGTCTCCAGGTCGTTGTTTGCAAACGGTATCATATCCTCAACACTGGTTACATGGGATGGCTGCTTGACTCTCGACCTTTTCCACCAGCAAGAGAATCTAGATTGTTGTTTACTGCCATGAGTTTTCCACGAGACTACGATGCAGGTCTCCAGGTCGTTGTTTGCAAACGGTATCATATCCTCAACACTGGTTACATGGGGATGGCTGCTTGACTCTCGACCTTTTCCACCAGCAAGAGAATCTAGATTGTTGTTTACTGCCATGAGTTTTCCACGAGACTACGATGCAGGTCTCCAGGTCGTTGTTTGCAAACGGTATCATATCCTCAACACTGGTTACATGGGGATGGCTGCTTGACTCTCGACCTTTTCCACCAGCAAGAGAATCTAGATTGTTGTTTACTGCCATGAGTTTTCCACGAGACTACGATGCAGGTCTCCAGGTCGTTGTTTGCAAACGGTATCATATCCTCAACACTGGTTACATGGGGATGGCTGCTTGACTCTCGACCTTTTCCACCAGCAAGAGAATCTAGATTGTTGTTTTACTGCCATGAGTTTTCCACGAGACTACGATGCAGGTCTCCAGGTCGTTGTTTGCAAACGGTATCATATCCTCAACACTGGTTACATGGGGATGGCTGCTTGACTCTCGACCTTTTCCACCAGCAAGAGAATCTAGATTGTTGTTTACTGCCATGAGTTTTCCACGAGACTACGATGCAGGTCTCCAGGTCGTTGTTTGCAAACGGTATCATATCCTCAACACTGGTTACATGGGGATGGCTGCTTGACTCTCGACCTTTTCCACCAGCAAGAGAATCTAGATTGTTGTTTACTGCCATGAGTTTCCACGAGACTACGATGCAGGTCTCCAGGTCGTTGTTTGCAAACGGTATCATATCCTCAACACTGGTTACATGGGGATGGCTGCTTGACTCTCGACCTTTTCCACCAGCAAGAGATTCTAGATTGTTGTTTACTGCCATGAGTTTTCCACGAGACTACGATGCAGGTCTCCAGGTCGTTGTTTGCAAACGGTATCATATCCTCAACACTGGTTACATGGGGATGGCTGCTTGACTCCCGACCTTTTCCACCAGCAAGAGAATCTAGATTGTTGTTTACTGCCATGAGTTTTCCACGAGACTACGATGCAGGTCTCCAGGTCGTTGTTTGCAAACGGTATCATATCCTCAACACTGGTTACATGGGGATGGCTGCTTGACTCTCGACCTTTTCCACCAGCAAGAGAATCTAGATTGTTGTTTACTGCCATGAGTTTTCCACGAGACTACGATGCAGGTTCTCCAGGTCGTTGTTTGCAAACGGTATCATATCCTCAACACTGGTTACATGGGGATGGCTGCTTGACTCTCGACCTTTTCCACCAGCAAGAGAATCTAGATTGTTGTTTACTGCCATGAGTTTTCCACGAGACTACGATGCAGGTCTCCAGGTCGTTGTTTGCAAACGGTATCATATCCTCAACACTGGTTACATGGGGATGGCTGCTTGACTCTCGACCTTTTTCCACCAGCAAGAGAATCTAGATTGTTGTTTACTGCCATGAGTTTTCCACGAGACTACGATGCAGGTCTCCAGGTCGTTGTTTGCAAACGGTATCATATCCTCAACACTGGTTACATGGGGATGGCTGCTTGACTCTCGACCTTTTCCACCAGCAAGAGAATCTAGATTGTTGTTTTACTGCCATGAGTTTTCCACGAGACTACGATGCAGGTCTCCAGGTCGTTGTTTGCAAACGGTATCATATCCTCAACACTGGTTACATGGGGATGGCTGCTTGACTCTCGACCTTTTCCACCAGCAAGAGAATCTAGATTGTTGTTTACTGCCATGAGTTTTCCACGAGACTACGATGCAGGTCTCCAGGTCGTTGTTTGCAAACGGTATCATATCCTCAACAGGTTACATGGGGATGGCTGCTTGACTCTCGACCTTTTCCACCAGCAAGAGAATCTAGATTGTTGTTTAACTGCCATGAGTTTTCCACGAGACTACGATGCAGGTCTCCAGGTCGTTGTTTGCAAACGGTATCATATCCTCAACACTGGTTACATGGGGATGGCTGCTTGACTCCGACCTTTTCCACCAGCAAGAGAATCTAGATTGTTGTTTACTGCCATGAGTTTCCACGAGACTACGATGCAGGTCTCCAGGTCGTTGTTTGCAAACGGTATCATATCCTCAACACTGGTTACATGGGGATGGCTGCTTGACTCTCGACCTTTTCCACCAGCAAGAGAATCTAGATTGTTGTTTACTGCCATGAGTTTTTCCACGAGACTACGATGCAGGTCTCCAGGTCGTTGTTTGCAAACGGTATCATATCCTCAACACTGGTTACATGGGGATGGCTGCTTGACTCTCGACCTTTTCCACCAGCCAGAGAATCTAGATTGTTGTTTACTGCCATGAGTTTTCCACGAGACTACGATGCAGGTCTCCAGGTCGTTGTTTGCAAACGGTATCATATCCTCAACACTGGTTACATGGGGATGGCTGCTTGACTCTCGACCTTTTCCACCAGCAAGAGAATCTAGATTGTTGTTTACTGCCATGAGTTTTTCCACGAGACTACGATGCAGGTCTCCAGGTCGTTGTTTGCAAACGGTATCATATCCTCAACACTGGTTACATGGGGATGGCTGCTTGACTCTCGACCTTTTCCACCAGCAAGAGAATCTAGATTGTTGTTTACTGCCATGAGTTTTCCACGAGACTACGATGCAGGTCTCCAGGTCGTTGTTTGCAAACGGTATCATATCCTCAACACAGGTTACATGGGGATGGCTGCTTGACTCTCGACCTTTTCCACCAGCAAGAGAATCTAGATTGTTGTTTACTGCCATGAGTTTTCCACGAGACTACGATGCAGGTCTCCAGGTCGTTGTTTGCAAACGGTATCATATCCTCAAACACTGGTTACATGGGGATGGCTGCTTGACTCTCGACCTTTTCCACCAGCAAGAGAATCTAGATTGTTGTTTACTGCCATGAGTTTTCCACGAGACTACGATGCAGGTCTCCAGGTCGTTGTTTGCAAACGGTATCATATCCTCAACACTGGTTACATGGGGATGGCTGCTTGACTCTCGACCTTTTCCACCAGCAAGAGAATCTAGATTGTTGTTTACTGCCATGAGTTTTCCACGAGACTACGATGCAGGTCTCCAGGTCGTTGTTTGCAAACGGTATCATATCCTCAACACTGGTTACATGGGGATGGCTGCTTGACTCTCGACCTTTTCCACCAGCAAGAGAATCTGCAGATTGTTGTTTACTGCCATGATCGAGAGGTCGTTGTTTCAAACGGAGAGACGACTTTTGCTACGTCCAGGTCGTTGTTTGCAAACGGTATCATATCCTCAACACTGGTTACATGGGGATGGCTGCTTGACTCCCGACCCTTTTCCACCAGCAAGAGAATCTAGATTGTTGTTTACTGCCATGAGTTTTCCACGAGACTTACGATGCAGGTCTCCAGGTCGTTGTTTGCAAACGGTATCATATCCTCAACACTGGGTTACATGGGGATGGCTGCTTGACTCTCGACCTTTTCCACCAGCAAGAGAATCTAGATTGTTGTTTACTGCCCATGAGTTTTCCACGAGACTACGATGCAGGTCTCCAGGTCGTTGTTTGCAAACGGTATCATATCCTCAACACTGGTTACATGGGGATGGCTGCTTGACTCTCGACCTTTTCCACCAGCAAGAGAATCTAGATTGTTGTTTACTGCCATGAGTTTTTCCACGAGACTACGATGCAGGTCTCCAGTCGTTGTTTGCAAACGGTATCATATCCTCAACACTGGTTACAATGGGGATGGCTGCTTGACTCTCGACCTTTTCCACCAGCAAGAGAATCTAGATTGTTGTTTTACTGCCATGAGCTTTTCCACGAGACTACGATGCAGGTCTCCAGGTCGTTGTTTGCAAACGGTATCATATCCTCAACAACTTTTACATGGGGATGGCTGCTTGACTCTCGACCTTTTCCACCAGCAAGAGAATCTAGATTGTTGTTTACTGCCATGAGTTTTCCACGAGACTACGATGCAGGTCTCCAGGTCGTTGTTTGCAAACGGTATCATATCCTCAACACTGGTTACATGGGGATGGCTGCTTGACTCTCGACCTTTTCCACCAGCAAGAGAATCTAGATTGTTGTTTACTGCCATGAGTTTTCCACGAGACCTACGATGCTAGAGTCTCCAGGTCGTTGTTTGCAAACGGTATCAAATATCCTCAACACTGGTTACATGGGATGGCTGCTTGACTCTCGACCTTTTCCACCAGCAAGAGAATCTAGATTGTTGTTTACTGCCATGAGTTTTCCACGAGACTACGATGCAGGTCTCCAGGTCGTTGTTTGCAAACGGTATCATATCCTCAACACTGGTTACATGGGGATGGCTGCTTGACTCTCGACCTTTTCCACCAGCAAGAGAATCTAGATTGTTGTTTACTGCCATGAGTTTTCCACGAGACTACGATGCAGGTCTTCCAGGTCGTTGTTTGCAAACGGTATCATATCCTCAACACTGGTTACATGGGGATGGCTGCTTGACTCCCGACCTTTTCCACCAGCAAGAGAATCTAGATTGTTGTTTACTGCCATGAGTTTTCCACGAGACTACGATGCAGGGTCTCCAGGTCGTTGTTTGCAAACGGTATCATATCCTCAACACTGGTTACATGGGGATGGCTGCTTGACTCTCGACCTTTTCCACCAGCAAGAGAATCTAGATTGTTGTTTACTGCCATGAGTTTTCCACGAGACTACGATGCAGGTCTCCAGGTCGTTGTTTGCAAACGGTATCATATCCTCAACACTGGTTACATGGGATGCTGCTTGACTCTCGACCTTTTCCACCAGCAAGAGAATCTAGATTGTTGTTTTTACTGCCATGAGTTTTTCCACGAGACTACGATGCAGGTCTCCAGTCGTTGTTTGCAAACGGTATCATTATCCTCAACACTGGTTACATGGGGATGGCTGCTTGACTCTCGACCTTTTCCACCAGCAAGAGAATCTTAGATTGTTGTTTACTGCCATGAGTTTTCCACGAGACTACGATGCAGGTCTCCAGGTCGTTGTTTGCAAACGGTATCATATCCTCAACACTGGTTACATGGGGATGGCTGCTTGACTCGACCTTTTCCACCAGCAAGAGAATCTAGATTGTTGTTTACTGCCATGAGTTTTCCACGAGACTACGATGCAGGTCTCCAGGTCGTTGTTTGCAAACGGTATCATATCCTCAACACTGGTTACATGGGGATGGCTGCTTGACTCTCGACCTTTTCCACCAGCAAGAGAATCTAGATTGTTGTTTACTGCCATGAGTTTTCCACGAGACTACGATGCAGGTCTCCAGGTCGTTGTTTGCAAACGGTATCATATCCTCAACACTGGTTACATGGGGATGGCTGCTTGACTCCCGACCTTTTCCACCAGCAAGAGAATCTAGATTGTTGTTTACTGCCATGAGTTTCCACGAGACTACGATGCAGGTCTCCAGGTCGTTTGTTTGCAAACGGTATCATATCCTCAACACTGGTTACATGGGGATGGCTGCTTGACTCCCGACCTTTTCCACCAGCAAGAGAATCTAGATTGTTGTTTACTGCCATGAGTTTTCCACGAGACTACGATGCAGGTCTCCAGGTCGTTGTTTGCAAACGGTATCATATCCTCAACACTGGTTACATGGGGATGGCTGCTTGACTCCGACCTTTTCCACCAGCAAGAGAATCTAGATTGTTGTTTACTGGCATGAGTTTTCCACGAGACTACGATGCAGTTCTCCAGGTCGTTGTTTGCAAACGGTATCATATCCTCAACACTGGTTACATGGGGATGGCTGCTTGACTCCCGACCTTTTCCACCAGCAAGAGAATCTAGATTGTTGTTTACTGCCATGAGTTTTCCACGAGACTTACGATGCAGGTCTCCAGCGTCGTTGTTTGCAAACGGTATCATATCCTCAACACTGGTTACATGGGGATGGCTGCTTGACTCCCGACCTTTTCCACCAGCAAGAGAATCTAGATTGTTGTTTACTGCCATGAGTTTTCCACGAGACTACGATGCAGGTCTCCAGGTCGTTGTTTGCAAACGGTATCATATCCTCAACACTGGTTACATGGGGATGGCTGCTTGACTCCCGACCTTTTCCACCAGCAAGAGAATCTAGATTGTTGTTTACTGCCATGAGTTTTCCACGAGACTACGATGCAGGTCTCCAGGTCGTTGTTTGCAAACGGTATCATATCCTCAACACTGGTTACATGGGGATGGCTGCTTGACTCTCCGACCTTTTCCACCAGCAAGAGAATCTAGATTGTTGTTTACTGCCATGAGTTTTCCACGAGACTGACGATATGCAGGTCCTCCAGGCTCGCATGAGTTCCAACGAGTACTACTTGCAAACGGTATCATATCCTCAACACTGGTTACATGGGGATGGCTCTTGACTCCCGACCTTTTCCACCAGCAAGAGAATCTAGATTGTTGTTTACTGCCATGAGTTTTCCACGAGACTACGATGCAGGTCTCCAGGTCGTTGTTGCAAACGGTAATCATATCCTCAACACAGGTTACATGGGGATGGCTGCTTGACTCCCGACCTTTTTCCACCAGCAAGAGGCATTACTGCACGAGTTTGACACGATGCAGGTCTCCAGGTCGTTGTTTGCAAACGGTATCATATCCTCAACACTGGTTACATGGGGATGGCTGCTTGACTCCTCGACCTTTTCCACCAGCAAGAGAATCTAGATTGTTGTTTTACTGCCATGAGTTTTCCACGAGACTACGATGCAGGTCCACGTGTTTGCAAACGGTATCATATCCTCAACACTGGTTACATGGGATGGCTGCTTGACTCTCGACCTTTGAGAATCTAGATTGTTGTTTTGCGGAGTTTTCGAGACTGACGATGCAGGAGGTCGGTTGTTTGCAAACGGTATCATATCCTCAACACTGGTTACATGGGGAGACTCTCAACCTTTTCCACCAGCAAGAGAATCTAGATTTGTTGTTTACTGCCATGAGTTTTCCA
This sequence comes from Microglena sp. YARC, assembly GCA_022414725.1. Taxonomy (NCBI): domain Eukaryota; kingdom Viridiplantae; phylum Chlorophyta; class Chlorophyceae; order Chlamydomonadales; family Chlamydomonadaceae; genus Microglena; species Microglena sp. YARC. Next base: position 5,858 of record JAJSRW010001940.1, on the reverse strand, counting down.
CGAGACTACGATGCAGGTCTCCAGTCGTTGTTTGCAAACGGTATCATATCCTGAAAACACGTTACATGGGGATGGCGTTGACTCCGCCTTTTCCACCAGCAAGAGAATCTAGATGTTGTTTACTGCCTCCACGAAGACTACGATGCAGGTCTCAGGTCTTGTTTGCAAACGATCATATCCTCAACACTTTACAGGGATGCTGCTTGACTCCCGACCTTTTCCACCAGCAAGAGAATCTAGATTGTTGTTTACTGCCATGAGTTTTTCCACGAGACTAATGCACTCCAGGGCCGTGTTTGCAAAGGTTACATACCTCCCGATCCACCAGCAGCCTCTCATGCGTGTCAAGAGAATCTAGGTAATGTTGTGCAAGCGGAACCACTGATTATGGTTAGCAATCAGGTTTCCACGAGACTACGATGCAGTCTCCAGTCGTTGTTTGCAAACAGGGTATCATATCCTCAACACTTGGTTACATGGGATGGCTGCTTGACTCCCCGACCTTTTCCACCAGCAAGAGAATCAGATTGTTGTTAAAACTGCCATGAGTTTTCCACCGAGACTATCGATGCAGGTCTCCAGGTCGTTGTTTGCAAACCGGTATCATATCCTCAACACTGGTTACCATGGGATGGCTGCTTGACTCGACCTTTTCCACCAGCAAGAGAATCTAGATTGTTGTTTACTTGCATGAGTTTTCCCCACGAGAACTACGATGCAGGTCTCCAGGGTCGTTGTTTGCAAACGGTATCTGTATCCTCAACACTGATACAAGTACCATGGGGATTGTGGTCTGCTTGACTCTCGACCTTTTCCACCAGCAAGAGAATTCTAGATTGTTTTACTGCCATGAGTTTTTCCACGAGACTCGATTGCAGGTCTCCAGGTCGTGTTTGCAAAAAACGGTATCATATCCTCAACACTACATGGGGATGGGTGTTGCTTGACTCCGACCTTTTCCACCAGCAAGAGAATCTAGATTGTTGTTTACTGCCATGAGTTTTCCACGCCAGACTACGATGCAGGTCTCACAGGTCGCTTTGTTTGCAAACGGTATCATATCCTCAAACACTGGTTTACATGGGGATGGCTCTTGACTCTCGACCTTTTCCACCAATGAAACACAAGAGAATCTAGATTGTTGTTTACTGCCATGATTTTTTCCACGAGGGACTACGAAATCGCAGCGTCTCCAGGTCGTTGTGTTGTTTGCAAACGGTATCCATATCCTCACACACTGGTTAACTGGTGGCTGCTTGACTCCCGAACCTTTTCCACCAGCAAGAGAATCTAGATTGTTGTTACTGCCATGAGTTTTTCCACGAGACTACGATGCAGGCTCCAGGTCGTTGTTTGCAAACGGTATCATATCCTCAACACTGGTTACTATGGGATGGCTGCTTGAACTCCGACCTTTCCACCAGCAAGAGAATCTAGATTGTTGTTTACTGGCCATGAGTTTTCCACCGAGACTTACGATGCAGGTTCCAGGTCGTTGTTTGCAAACGGTATCATATCCTCAACACTGGTTACATGGGGATGGCGTGCTTGACTCTCGACCTTTTTCCACACCAGCAAAGAGAATCTAGATTGTTGTTTACTGCCATGAGTTTTCGCACGAGACTACGATGCAGGTCTCCAGGTCGTTGTTGCAAAACGGTATCCATATCCTCAACACTGGTTACATGTGGATCGGCTGCATTGACTCCCGACCTTTTCCACCAGCAAGAGATCTAGATTGTTGTTTACTGCCATGAGCTTTTTTTCCACGAGACTACGAGTGCAGGTCTCCAGGTCGTTGTTTGCAAAAACGGGTATGTCATATCCTTCAACACTGGTTACATGGGATGGCGCTTGACTCCGACCTTTTCCACCAGCCCCAAGAGAAATCTAGATTGTTGTTTACTGGCCATGAGTTTCCACGCAGACTACGGATGCAGGTCTCCAGCGTCGTTGTTGCAAACGTATCATATCCTCAACACTGGTTTACATGGGAATGGCTGCTTGACTCCCGACCTTTTCCACCAGCAAGAGAATCTAGATTGTTGGTTTTACTGCCATTGAGTTTTTCCACGAGAACTACGATGCCAGGTCTCCAGCGTCCGGTTGTTTGCAAACCCGGGTATCATATCCTACAACACTGGTTACATGGGGATTGGGCTGCTTGACTCCGACTTTTCCACAGCAAGAGAATCTAGATTGTTGTTTTACTGCCCATGAGTTTTCCACGAGACTACGATGGCAGGCTCCAGGGTCGTTGCTTTGCAAACGTATACATATCCTCAACACTGGTTACATGGGATTGGCTGCTTGACTCTCGACCTTTGTCCACCAGCAGAGAATCTAGAATTGTTGTTAACTGCCCATGAGTTTTCCACGAACTACGATGCAGGTCTCCAGGTCGTTGTTTGCAAACCGGTATCATATCCTTCAACAAACAGGTTTCATGGGGCATGCGCTGCTTGACCCCGACCTTTTCACCAGCAAGAGAAACTAGATTGGTGATTTACTGACCATCAGATTTTCCACCAGACTACGAATGCAGTCTCCAGGTCGTTGTTTGCAAACGGTATCATATCCTCAACACAGGTTACTGGGGATGGCCTGCTTGACTCCCGAGCCTTTTTTCAACCAGCAAGCAGAACTAGATTGTTGTTTACTGCCATGAGTTTTCCACCAAGACTCGGATGGCAGGTCTCCAGGTCGTTGTTTGCAAACGGTAATCATATCCTCAACACTGGTTACATGGGGATGGCTGCTTTGAACGTCTCACGACCTATTCCACCAGCGAAGCAGAATCTAGATTGTTGTTTACTGCCTATGAGTTTTTTCTACGAGAACTACGATGCAGGGTCCAGGTCGTGTTTTGCGCAACGGTATCATATCCTCACACAGGTTTACATGGGGATGCTCGCTTGAACTCTCAACCTTTTCCACAGACAAGAGAACTTCTAGATTGTTTGTTACTCGCCATGAGGTTTCCCTGAGACTACGATGGCAGGTTCCGTCGTTGTACAAACGGTATCATATCCTCAAACAGTTACATGGGGATGTGCTGCTTGACTCCCGACCTTTTCCCCAGCAAGAGAAATTAGATTGGTTGTGTTACTTGCCATGAGTTTTCACGAGACTACGATGCAGGTTCAGGTCGTTGTAGCTAAACGGTATCATATCCTCAACACTGGTTACCATGGGATGCTGCTTGACTCCCGGACCTTTTCCACAGCTAAGAGAATCTAGATTGTTGTTTACTGCCCATGAGTTTTCCCACGAGACTACGATGCAGGTCTCCAATTCGTTGTTTGCAAACGGTATCATATCCTCAACACTGGTTACATGGGGATGGCTGCTTGACTCTCGGACTTTTCCACCAGCAATGAGATCTAGAATTGTTGTTTACTGCCTGAATTTTTCTCACGAGACTCACGATGCACGGTCTTCCAGGTAGTTGTTTGCAACGGTAGCATATCTCAACACTGGTTACATGGGGATGGCTGCTTGACTCCCGAACTTTTTCCACACAAGAGAATTAGATTTGTTGTTTACTGCCATGAGTTTTCCACGAGACACGATGCAGGTCTCCAGGTCGTTGTTAGATCTCTCTCTCAACATCAGTTAGCATGGGATGGCTGCTTGACTCCCTGACCTTTTTCCACCAGCAAGAGAAATCTAGATTGTTGTTACTGCCATGATTTCCACAGACTACGATGCAGTCCCAGGTCGTTGTTAGCAAAGTGTATCATATCCTCAACAGTGGTTACCATGGGATGGTTGCTTGACTCCCCGACCTTTTTCCACCAGCAAGAGACATTAGATTGTTGTTTACTCATGAGTTTTTTCCACCGAGACTACGATGCAAGGTCTCCAATTCGTTGTTTGCAAACGGTATCAATATCTCAACCACTGGTTAATGGGGATGCGCTGCTTGATCTCGACCTTTTCCGACCAGCGCAAGAGAATCTGATTGTTGTTTACTGCCGATTTTTCCACGTAGACACGGATGCATGGTTCTCCAGGTCGTTGTTTGCAAACGGTATCATATCCTCAAAACTGGTTTCTTGGGGATGGCTGCTTGACTCCGAACTCTTTCCACCAGCAAGAGAATCATAGATTTGTTGTTTCTTGCCATTGAGTTTTCCACGAGACATACGATGCAGGTCTCCAGTCGTTGTTTGCAAAAGGGTATCAATCCTCAAGCACTAGTACATGGGGATGGCTGCTTTGCTCCGACCTTTTCCACCAGCAAGAGAATTCTAGATTGTTGTTTACTGACATGAGCTTCCACGAGCACACGATGCAGGTCTCCAATGGTCGTTGTTTGCAATACGGTAATCAATATCCTTCTAACACAGGTTACATGGGAATGGTTGCTTGACATCTCGACCTTTTTCCACAGCAAGAGATTCTAGATTGTTGTTTACATCGGGCCATGAGTTTCCAGAGACTAAGATGCAGGTCCCAGGTCGTTGTTTGCACGGTATATTCTCCTCAACAGCTGCGTTACATGGGATGGCTGCTTGACTCTCGACCTTTTCCACCAGCAAGAGAATCTAGATTGTTGTTTACTCCACGAGTTTTCCCGAGACTGAGATGCAAGGTTCTCAGGCGTTGTTTCCAAGACGGTATCATATCCTCAAACACAGGTTACATGGGATGGTTTTCTTTGATCTCTTCGACCTTTCCACACAAGCAATGAGATTTATGATTGTTCGTTTACTGCCCTGTGTTTTCAGAGACTACGATGCAGTTCTCCAGGTCGTTGTTTGCAAACGTTATCATATCTACAACAGGTTACATGGGGATGCTGCTTGACTTCCCGACCTTTTCCACCAGCAGAGAATCTAGATTGTGTTTAAACTGCCATTAGTTTCCTCACAGAGACTTACGATGGCAGGTCTGCCAGGTGTTGTTTGCAAACGGTAATCATTATCCTCATCACAGGTTACATGGGATGGCCTGCTTGACTCCCGACTTGTTCCACCAAGCAAGACGAATCTAGATTGTTTGTTTACTGCCCAACGATTTCCAACGAAGACTCTAGCGATGCAGGTCTCCAGGTATCGTTGTTTTGCAAACGGTATCATATCCTCACACTGGTTACATGGGGATGGCATGCTTGACTCTCGACCTTTTTCACAGCAAGAGAATTAGATTTGGTTGTTAACTGGCATGAGTTTTCCACGAGATTACGATGCCAGGTTCCTCCAAGTCGTATTTTCAAACGGTGTCATATCCTCACATTGGTTACATGGGGATGGGCTGTTGACTCCCCGACCTTTTCAACCAGCAAGAGAATCTCAGATTGTGTTACTGCCAGATTTTCCCACGAGACTACGATGCAGGGTCTCCAAGGTTCGTTGTTTGCAAACGGTATCATAGACCTCCACACAGGTTACATGGGGGATGGTTGCTTGACTCTAGACCTTTTCTCCACCAGCAAGAAATTCTAGATGTGTTTATGCCATGACTTTCCACGAGACTATTACGATGCAGGTCATCCTAAGGTCGTTGTTTGCAACGGTATCATATCCTCAAACAAGGTTTACATGGGGAATCCCGGTCGCCTTGACTCCCGAGCCTTTTTCCAAACCAGCAAGAGGATCTAGATTGTTGTTTACTGCATGAGTTTTCCACAGACTACGATGCAGGTCTCCAGGTCGTTTGTTTGCAAAGGTATCATATCCTTCACACTGGTTACATGGGGAATTGCTGCTTGACTCTCGACCTTTTTCCACAGCAAGGATCTAGATTGTTGTTTTCTGCCATCGCAGTTTTCCCACGAGACTAGATGGCCAGGTCTTCAGGTCGTTGGTTTGCAACGGTAATCATATGCCTCAAACACTGTTACATTGGGATGG
>JAJSRW010001939.1:0-34374 GCA_022414725.1 Microglena sp. YARC | reverse complement strand
GCATAGGGGCTCTCTATGTATTTGCGGCGCGATAGGGCTCGGTCCTATGTATTTGCCTGCATAGGACTTCGGAATCTTGTACTTGGTTTCGTGTCATTGAGTGGGCTGCGTCGAGGTATGGTGTATGTGTTTGGCTGCTTTATTGTTGGGCTTACGGTTATGTATTTGCTGCATAGGGCTTTCGGTCTATTTGTAGTGTTTGATGGCGCGAAGTATGGTGCTGGAGCGGTTCGATGTTATTGTGCTGGGGCTGTAGTAGGTCGGTCTAGTAAGTATTGGGTTGTCTGTGCGATAGGGCTTGTGCGGTTCTGATGGTAATTTGCCTCGCAATAGGGCATCGGTTCGTAATGGATTTGGGGGGCATAGAGGGGCGTCGGTGTGCTTTTATGTGTATTTCTGTTGTCATAGTGGCGTTTTCGGGTCTTATGTATTGGTGGTGCTGGCATAGGGTGCTACGTGGATCTAGTGGGTGGTGAGGTTTTGTGCTGCCTGGGCAGTAGTGGGCGGTGTTTCGTCGTTATAGTTTTTTTTGCTGCTGCATAGTGGGCTCCGGTCTATGTATTTTGGGCCTGCAATTAGGGCTCACGGGACTTAGTTATTTGCACGTCAGGTAGGCGTCGGTGCTAGTTGTATTTTTTGCTGCATATTGGGCTCGGGGGTCTGGAGTATGTGAGAGTTGGCGTGCATAGGTGGCGTTTGGGGTTTCGTATGTATATTGGGCTGCATAGTTGCTCGTCTATTCGTATGTTGGGCTGTCGATAGGGGCTCGGGTCCTATTTTGTTTTCGCTGCAGGTAGGGCTCGGTCTATGTATTTGTTTGCTGCATAGGGCTCTGGGGTCTATGTATTGTTGGTGTGTCTTAGGAGGCTAGTAGGGTTCGGTGCGGTTCTTATTTGTATTTCTGGGTTTTGAGTTAGGCAATGCCAATAGTGTTGTCATTTGTGTGGTCTGATGGTGATTTTGCCTGCATAGGGGCTCGGTCTATGTAGGTTGTGTGCTTGCGTATTAGGGCTCGGTTCGTTATCTGTTATAATATTGCTGGGTTGCGTATATCTGCTGGTGCTTGTATTTTGAGACTTTGCTAGGTATGGGGCGGTTCGGACGCTGCGCTGGGAGTGGTTATTGTGGTCTGTGCATTAGGGCGGGTGCGGGATCGTGTAATGTATTTGTGGGCTTTGCATTTAGGGGGTGTGCGGGGATCTAGATGTATTTCGGCCTGCAGTATGCGGGTTTATGTAGTTGCTTGCTGTATGGGCATCGACTGTGTATTTGTTGCATAGGGCTGGCGGGTCGATTGGTATGTTGCTGCATTGGAGTGGCTTCGGGTCTTTGATGTTGGTTTATTGCGGGTATCTATTGGGCTCTGCTCTAATTTTGTATTGGTTTGTCTGGGCAGAAGGGTCTCGTCTATTTTTGTATTTTTGCTTAGCAATATGGGCTCGGGCTGGATGTTAGGGTTTTGCTGCATAGGGACTCGGTATAATTGTGTTCTTGGCTGTAGCATAGGGCCTAGTCTTGTTATCGGGTCTTTTTTGAATTTAGAGCTTGCTATTGGTTATAGTGGCGCTGGTCTTAGATAGTAATTGTTGGCCTGCATAGGGGTTCTCGGTCAGTGTATTTGCTGCATTAGGGCTCTAGGGGATCTATGATGTATTGTTGCTGTCGATTTAGGGCTCGGTCTTTATTTGTACTTGGGTTGCTTAGCTATTAGGGTCTTTCTTTGCGTTCTGTAGGTGTAGTTATCGGTGCAATGACATAGGGGACTCGGTCGTTATGTATTGGCTGGCGATAGGGGCTTGTCGGTCATCCACTCTATATATGGTTAATATGCTTGTAAGTAGCGACGTATGCGGGCTCGGTGACTATTTTAAGTATTATTGTCTGCATAGTGGCTCGAGCGTATTAGTTATTTGCTGAGCAATAGATGGGCTCTAATTGGTAGTGTTTGGTGCTGCATTTAGGGGCTCGCCCATTGTCTAGTAGTCAGGTGTGTGGCATTGAGCATTAGGGCTTCGCATGCTGATATGGTGAGTATTGCTGGCTAGTAGGGGCGTCGCTACTTGTTTGTTGTTTTGCTGGGCAAATAGGGACATCTGGTATGAGGTTATTTGCTGCATAGGGCTCGGTCTATGTGATTCTGTGCATCTAGGAGCTCAGGTCTGGCTGTAAAGTTTTGCTTGCATTAAGGGCTGGCGGTCGTATGGGTGTTTGCTTCTATTTGGCGTGTCGTCATGTTGGATATATGATGATAGGAGTCGTTTTGGGTGTTCAAGGTGTAGTTGGCGTGTCTGCTATGGGGCTCTGGTCCGTATATGGGTTATTTTGCGTGTATAGGGGGTACGGTTGTCTATTGTATTATTGTGACTGCGCATAGGGAGCTCGGTTGTTATTGAGTGGTATTGTTGCTGGTGTCATAGGCGACTTCGGTTCCTATGTATTCTGCTGGCATGGGAGTGGGCTGCTGGGGTCGATTTTGATGCTTGTCATAGGGTCTTCGGATCATATTTCTATTTGCTGCGAGTCATTACAGGGCCTCGGTCTAATGTTGTTGCCTGTGGCAGTTAGGCGGTTCGGTCCTGAACAGTGTATGTTTTGTTCCTGGCATATACGGGTTGGCCTCGTGATGGCGGTTTCACTTTAGCTAAATTTTGGCTGGTCAATAAGGGCTCTGGTCCCTGAGTAGTAGGAGTTTGCTGCAATAGAGGCTTCGGTTCATATGGTATTGGGTTAGTTGTTTGTACAATTTTGCCTGTCTATTAGGGGGTCTTCGCGTCTTACGTGGGTTGGATTTTCTGACCGGGATAGTGGCTTCGTGTCTATGGGTTTGGTGTATTGTGCGTTATGGGCTCGTCTCCTAATGTTATTGTTTTTGCTGCATAGGGCTCGGTTCTATGTTTTGCTGCATAGGGCTCGGTCTAGGTTGGTAGGGTGATTTGCTGTCTTATAGGGCTCGTTCCGTATATGTGAGTTTGCTGCGAGTTAGTGTGTCGTGTCGTTTCTCATGCATTGGTTTGCTGCAGTTAGGGCTTCGGTCTATTTGATATTTGTCTTGGCAATAGGGGCTCGGTTATGTATTTTGGGCTGCCAATAGGCTCGTCTAGTGTAGTTGGTGTCAATCCATAGTGAGGCTCGGTTCCTATTGGGTAGGTTCTGCTGCGGATTAGGGTTCTGGTCTAATTTGTTATTTCTTTTGCTGCATTAGGGGGACTCGGTCTATTGTATGTTGCTTGCGATAAAGGGCTGGTCTGGTATTTGTGCTGCATATGAAGGCTCTGTGTGGTTCTATGTTTATTTGGTGTAGTAGGAGTGCTCTGGGGTTGTCTGATGGGTATGTGTTGGGGTTGGTCTTGGTTTTTTGATTTTTGTTGTTGATGTGGGTTTGGTGTTGTGTTTGTTTGTATTGCTGCATAGGGCTCGCGCCTCTAGGGATGTAATCTTGCTGCATAATGGGCTCGGTCTATTATGTATTTTTGCTGCATTATGTTGGGGCTCTGGGGGGTCTATTGTATTTGGGCGGGTGCATAGAGGCTCGGGTCTGGAGGGTATTGGGTGGCCGTGGCGGATGAGGGGGGTCTTCGGTCTATGTGAGTGGTGGTTGCTGCAGGTGAGGGGTCTCGGTCTAGTGTATTTTGCGTGCAGGGGCTCGGTCTATGTATTTGCTTGCATGAGGTGGGGCTCGGGTTGGCGTAGTGTATTTGCTGCAATAGGGCTCGGTCTATGTATTTGCTGCATAGGGCCTCGGTCTATAGTATTTGCTGCAATAGGGCTCGTCTATGATAATTTGCTGCAGAGGGGTCTGCGTCATACTGGTATTTGCTGGCAAGGGCTCGGGTCGGAGGTGGAGGGTTTTGCTGCATAGGCTTCGGTCTATGTATTTTGCTGCCATAGGGCTCGGATCTAAATGTTTTTGCTAGCTAGGCGCTCGGTCTATGTATTGTGCTGCATAGGGCTCGGTCCCTAGTATTTGCTTGCTAGGCCTGTCTATGTGATTTGCTGCATAGAGGGCCTCGTCTAGTGTATTGCTGCATGGGCTCGGTCTATGTATTTGCTGCCATAGGGGCTTCGGTCTATTGTATTTGCTGGCACTAGGGCGTCTATGTATTTTGCCTGCAGTAGGGCTCGGTCTATGTATTTGCTGCATAGGGCTCGGTCTATGTATTGCTGCATAGGGCTTCGGTCTATATATGCTGCATAGGGCTCGTCTATGTATTTGGCTTGCATAGGGCTCGGTTTGTATTTGCTGGCATAGGGCTCGGTCTTGTATTTGGCCCTGCATTGGGCTCAAAGGTCTTTGTATTTGCTTTGCATAGGGCTACTGTCCTACTGTAGTTTTTGCTGCATAGGGCTGCTGTTTTCGGTGGGTCTAGTGCTATATTGGCGGGCTATTAAGGGCTCGGTCTATGTATTTGGCTGCCTGCATAGGGCTCGTGTGTTAGGGTTGCTGCATAGGGCTCGTCTATGTATTTGCTCATAGGGCTCGGTCTATGGTATTGATGCTGCATAGGGCTCGGTCATGTATTTGCTGCATAGAGGTCTCTGGTCTATGTTTTTAATTTTTTTTTGCCTGCATAGTTGTGAAGTCGGGATTCTATGTATTTGCTGCTAAGGGGCTCGTGTTTCTGATGTATTTGCTGCATATTGGGCTCGGGGTCTATGTGACTTATTGCTGCATAAGGGCTCGGGTATCCTAATGGTATTTTGCTGCATAGGCTTCTTGTCTATTTGTATATTGCTGCATAGGTGCTCGGTCTATGATATTTGCTGGCATATGGGCTGTCGGTCCTACTTGTATTTGCTGCATAAGGGCTCGTGTCTATGTATTTGCTGGCAGTAGGGCTCGGTCTATGTATTGCTGCATAGGGCTCGGTCTATGTATTTGTTGATGTGCATAAGGGCGCGGTTCCGTAGGTGTTGACTTGATTTGGTGCTTGTTTCATGTAGGGCTCTTCGGTGCCTATGTATTTTGCTGCATAGGGCTTTGCTCCCGGTCTATTTATATGTTTGCTGCAACTAGGGCATGGTCTTATGTATTTTTGCACTCTTGCTTAGGGCTTGCGGTCGCTGGAGTTTGTAATGTTGTGCTGCATTAAAGGGACAGGGCATACCGAGGGGTCTGGGATGGTATGGTATGCTGCATGGTAGCTGCTTCGGGGTCTGACGTATTTGGTGCGGGTATTGGGGCTCCGGTCTATGGGATCTTGGTGCATAAGGGACTCTATGGTACTGATGTATTTGCTAGCATAGAGGCTCGGATCTATATGTTAATTTGCTGCATATTGTGGTCGGTCAGGTCTATGTATTGTTCTGCATAAGGTGCGTCGGTCCTATGTATTTGCTTGCATAGGCTCTGGTGCTATTCGTATTTGCTGCAATGGGTTGCCTCGGTCTTATTGTTTTTGTGGCGGTATGGATGGGCTGTTCGGTGCGTATGGTCGTTTTTGCGTTGCGATTAGGGTCTTTTTCGGTGGGTGGCGTAGTGTATTGTGGCTGGGCGAAGTATAGGGGGCTAGGGGCTCTATTTGTATTTTGCTGCCTAGGGCCTCGGTGCATGATTTTGCTGGCTGGCATAGGGCTTCTGGTCCTCACCATTTGTACTTGACATAGGGCGTCGGTCTATTGTATTCATAGCATTTTGTCAATGGGGCTTCGGTCTAATTGTATTTTCTGCAAATAGGGCTCGGATCTATTGTATTTGGCTGCATAGGGCTCCGGTCTTATTGTGATTTGTGCTGACTATAGGGCTTCGTCCTATGTATTTTTGGCTGTCATAGGGCTCGGTACTATATGTTTTTTGCATGCATAGGGCTCGGTTCTATGTTATCTTGCTGCATAGGGCTCGGTCCTATGTATTTGCCTGCATATCGGCTTCAACAATTAATTTGCTGCTTAAGGGCTCGGCGTCTATTGTATTTGATGCATAGGCTCGGTCTACACATGTATCTGTCTGCTATTACTGGTTTCGTAGTTCGTATTCATGCTGCATAATATGTATTGGCTGCATAGGGCTCGTCTATGTATTTGCTGCATAGGGCTCGGTCTAGTGTATATTTGCTGCATAGGATCTCGGTCTAATGTATTTGACTGCATAGGGCTATCGTATTCTAAATGTAATTTTTGCTGCAATAGGGCTCGGTCTATGTATTGTGCGTGCGTTTTCATAAGGCTCTTTGGGTCTATTATTTTGCTGCATATGTTTGCTCGCATAGGGCTCGGTCTATGTAATTTGCTGCATAGTCTATGTATTTGCGGCATAGGGCATCGTCATCTATGCTTGTCGCTAGGTGGCTCGGTCTAAGGGTTTGTGATTTATGCTGCATAGGGCTCTGGTCTATGTATTTGCTGCATAGGGCTCGGTCTATGTACATTTGCTGCATAGGGCAGATCTATGTAATGTTTTGCTGCATAGGGCTCGTCTATGTATTTTGCTTGCATAGGGCTCGCTCTATGTATTATGCTGCATAGCTCGGGGGCTCGGCCGGATTTCTATAGGGCTCGTCGGTATGTATTTGCTGCATAGGGCTCGGTCTATTGTATTTGCTGCAGTAGGGCTCGGTCTATGTAATTTGCTGCATAGGGCTCGGTCTATGTATTTGCTGCATAGGGCTCGGTCTATTGTATTTGCTGCATAGGGCTCGGCTATGTATTTGCTGCATAGGGCGGTCTATGTATTCGGTTATGTATTTGCTGCATAGGGCTGGGAGGTCTATGTATTTGCTGCATAGCCTGGCATAAGGGCTCGGTCTATGTATTTGGCTTGGCATAAGGGCTGCTGTATATGGGTGCTGCATTTGGCTGCAAATAGGCTCGTCATAGGGTCGGTCTATGTATTTGCTGGCAATAGGGCTCGTCTAGGGCTCGGTAATTTGCTGCATAGGCTCGGTGTAATTGCTGCATAGGGCTCGGTCTGCATAGTGTAATTTGCGCGATAGGGCTCAGGTCTATCGGTATATTGCTGCATAAGGGCTGGTCTATGTATTTGCTGCATAGGGCTCGTCTATGCTATTATGCTGCAATAGGGCTCATCTTGTATTTGCTCGGCATATTTGGGCTCGGTCTATGTATTTGCTGATAGGGCTCGTCTACTGTATTTGCTGCATAGGGCTCGGTCTATGTATTTGCTGCATAGGGCTTCGGTCTATGTATTTTGCTGCATAGGGCTCGGGCTATTGTATTTGCTAGCATAGGGCTCGGGTTAAATGTATTGCTGCATAGGGCTCGTCTATGTAATTTGCTGCATAGGGCTCGGTTAATGTAATTTGCTGCATAGGGCTCGGGTCTAATGTATTTGCTGCATAGGGCTCGGTCTATGTATTTGCTGCATAGGGCTCGGTCTATGTATTTGCTGCATAGGGCTCGGTCTATGTATTGACTGCATAGGGCTCGGTCTAAATGTATTTTGCCTGCATAGGGCTCGGTCTATGTATTTGCGTATAATGAGGGCATCTCGGGATCATATTGTAATTTGCTGCATAAGGGCTCGGTCTATATTGTATTTTGCGCATAGGGCTGCTGCGGTCTATGTATTTGCTGCATAGGGCTCTATTGATTACTTTTTAATTATTTGCTATCTCGGTCTAGGGTAGGGCTCGGTCTATGTTAGTTGCTGCATAGGGCTCGGTCCCTAATGTATTTGCTGCTAAGGTCATATTGGGCTCGGTCTATGTATTTGCTGCAGTAGGGCCTCGTCTATGTATTTGCTGGCATAGGCTCGGTCTATTCTGCTGCAATAGGGCTCGGTCTATGTATTAAGGGCTGCTGCATAGGGCTCGGTCTATGTATTTGCTGCATAGGGCTCGTCTTGTATTTTGCTGCATAGGGCTCGGTCTATGTATTTGCTGCATAGGGGCTCGGTCTACTCCCTATGCAAATATGATCGCTATGTACTACGCCGGCTCTCTGGGTTTGTATTTAGGCCCCGCTGCATAGCTGCTCGGTTAGTGTATTGGTGGCTGCATAGGCTCGTCTATGTATTTGCTGGCAATAGACTGCATAAGGGCTCGGTCTATGTTATTTGCTGCATAGGGCTCGGTCTATGTATTTGCCTGCATAGAGATAGGCTCGGTCTATGTATTTGGCTATGCTGCATGAGGGCGGTCGGTCATATGTATTTGTGCATAGGCTCGGTCTGTATGTAATTCATGATACATGCCCTCGGCTCGGTCTAGGGCTCGTCTAGGGCTCGGTCCTAGGGCTCGGTCCCTAATTGCTGCATGCCTCCCTGCATATGGGCTCGGTCTATGTATTTGCTGCATAGGGCTCGGTCTATTTTTGCTGCATAGGGCTCGGTCCTATCGTATTTGCTGCAGGGCTCGTCTATGTATTTGCTGCATAGGGTCGTATTTGTCTAGGGTCGGTCATGTATTTGCTGGCATAGGGCTCGGTCTAATGTATTTGCTCATAGGGCCGGTCTATAAAGTAATATTTGCTGCATATGGGCTCGGTCTATGTATTGCTGGCATTAGGGGCCTCGTCCTATGTAGTATCGTGCTGCATAGGGCTCGTCTAGTATTTGCTGCATAGGGCTGTCTATTATTTGTGCTGCATGAGGGCTCGGTCTATGTATTTGCTGCATAGGGCTCGGTCTATGTAAATTATGCTGTCATAGGGCTGCGGTCTTGTATTTGCTGCATAGGTGCTGCAAGGTCTATGTATTTGGGCTAGGGGTTCGGTCTATGTATTTGCTGCATAGGGTCTCGTCTATATTTGCTGGCCTAGGGTCGGTCTATGTATTTGCTGCATAGGGCTCCGGTCTATGTATTTTTGCTGCATTCGGTCTATGTATTGGGCTAAGCGACTAGGGCTCGGTCCTATGTATTTGCTGCATAGGGCTCGGTTATGTATTGTGCTGCAGTAGGGCTTTCTTGTCCTAATGTCATTATGCTCGCATAGGGCTCTCTAATGTATTTGCTTCAATAGGGCGCGGGTCTATGCTATTATGTCGACAATTTAAGAGCGCTTCAGTGTCTCATGTTTCTGCTGCATAGGGCTCGGTCTATGTAAATTTGCTGCCTAGGGGCTTCGCGTTCTAATTATTGCTGCATAGGGCGGTCTATGGCTGCATAGGGCTGCGGGTCTATGTATTTGCTGCATAGGGCTCGGTCTCATGGTACAATATGCTCGGTCTATGTTATTTGCCATGCATAGGCTCCGTCTATGTCCTATTATTTGCTGCATTTAGGGCTCGTCTATGTATTTTGCCTGCATCATATTTGCTGCATAGGCTCCCTTGTATTGGCTGCAAGGGGGGTCTAAGTATTTGCTGCATAGGGCTCGGTCTATGTATAAGGCTCGTCATATGGGCTCGGGCAAAATATGCATCAGTCTAGGTCGTCTATGTAATTTTGCTAGCGCTCGGTCTAAGTATTTGCTAAGGGCCTTCTATGTATTTGCTGCATAGGGCTGGTCTATGTATTGCTTCTATGTATTTGTTGCATACGGGCTGCCGGTCTGCATCGGGCTTGTATTTTGTTCTGCATAGGGCTCGGTCTATGTTATCTATGTATGTCGGCTTCCTAAATGGCAAATTCGGTCTTGTAATGTATTTGCTGCATAGGGCCGGTCTATTGTTATTATTGTATTTTGCTGCATAGGGCTCGGTCTATGTATTTGCTGCATAGGGCCTCGGTAATATGGTATTCTGCTGCAATAGGCTAGGGCGTCCGGTCTATGTATTTGCTGCATAGGGCTCGGTCTATGTATATGCTGCATGAGGGCTCGGTCCTATGTATTCGCTGCATAGGGCTCGTCTATGTATTTGCTGCTAAGGGCTCAGGTCTATGTATTGCTCGCATAGGGCTCGGTATATGTATTTGCGACATAGGGCTCGTACTATAGTATGCTGCATAGGGCCGTCTTGTATTTGCTGCATAGGGCTCAGGTCTATGGTTTTGTGTGCATAGGGCTCGGTCTATGGTTTTGCTGCAAGTAGGGCCTCGGGTCCTATGGTATTTGGCTGTGCATTAGGGCTCGGTCTATGTATTTGCTGCATAGGGCTCGGTCTATTATTGCTTGCATAGGGCTCGTCGCTAGTGTATGTGCTGGCAATGGGCCCTCGAGATCTTAATGTATTTGCTGCATAGGGCTCGGTCTATTTGCTGCTCGGTCTAGCAATTTGCTGCAATAGGGCTCGGTCCTATGTATTGTCCCTTGCAATGGCATCGGAGCTCGGTCTACTGTTTTGCCTTGCGTAGGGCTCGGTCTATGTAATTTGCTGCATAGGGCTCGTCTAGTGTACTCTTGCTTGGCATAGGGCTCGGTCTAATGTATTTGCTGCATAGGGCTCGGTCTATGTAATTTGCTGCATAGGGCTCGGTCTATATGTATTTGCTGCATAGGGCTCGGTCTACTGTATTTGCATAGGGCTGCATAGGGCTGCATAGCGCTCGTCTATATTGCTCGCGGTAATAGCATAGGGCTCGTCCTATGTATTTGCTGCTATGTATTTGCTGCAATAGGGTCGGTCCCTGTAATGTATTTGCTGCATAGGGCTCGGTCTATGTACAAACTATGTATTTGCTGCATAGTGGCTCGGTTCTATGTATTTGCTGCATATGGGCTCGGTCTAGTGTATTTGCTGCATAGGGCTCGGTTATGTATTGCCTGCATAGGGCTCGTCTATGTATAATCTGCTGCATAGGGCTCGGTCTATGTTTTGCTGCATAGGCTCGTCTATGTATTTGCTGCATAGGGCTCGGTCTAATGTATTCGGCTGGCATAGGCTTCGGTCTAATGTATTTGCTGCATAGGGCTCGGTCTATGTAGGGCCTCGGTCTATATTGCTGCATAGGGCTGTCTATGTAATAGGGCTCGGTCTATGTATTTTGCTGGCAATAGGGCTCGTCTATGTAATTTGCTGCATATATTTGCTGGCATAGGGCTCGGTCTATGTTATGCTATAGGGCTGTCTATGTATTTTGCTGCTGCATAGGGCTCGTCTATGTATTTGCTGCATAGGGCTCGGTCTAATGTTATTTGCTGCATAGGGCTCGGTCTAATGTATTTGCTGCATAGGGCTCGGTCTATGTATTTGCTGCATAGGGCTCGGTCTATGTATTTGCTGCATAGGGCTCGGTCTATGTATTTGCTATGTTTTGCTAGGGCTCGGTCTATGTATTTGCTGCATAGGGCTCGGATCTATGTATTTGCTGCATAGGGCTTTCGGTCTATGTGCATATTTGCTGCATAAGGGCTCGGTCTATGTATTTGCTGCATAGGGCTCGGTCTAGTTTTGTATTGCTGACAATAGGGTCATTGTATTTGCTGCATAGGGCTCGGTCTATGTATTTGCTGCATAGGGCTCGGTCTATGTATTTGCTGCATAGCGGCTCGGTCTACTAATGTATTTGCGCATAGGGCCTCGGTCTATGTATTTGCTGCATAGGGCTCGGTCTATGTATTGCTGCATAGGGCTCGGTCTATATGTTTTGCTGCATAGGGCTCGGTCTATGTATTTGGCTGCATAGGGCTCGGTCTATGTATTTGCTGGCATAGGGCTCGTCCTATGTATTTGCTGCATAGGGCTCGGTCTATGTATTTGCTGCATAGGGCTCGGTCTATGTATGTTTTTTGCTGCATAAAGGGCTCGGTCTATGTATTTGCTGCAATAGGGGCTGCGGTCCTATGTATATGTATTTTCTACGCATAGGGCTCAAAGGTCTAATGTATTTGCTGCATAGGGTAATTATGTCTATGGCTAGGCATAGGGCTCGTCTATGTATTTGCTGCATAGGGCTCGTCTAATAGGCTCGGTCCTACACTGTATTTGCTGCTGCATAGGGCTCGGTCTATGTATTTTTGCTGCAAGAATAAACAGAGGGTCCCCCGCCGGGTCTATGTATTTGCTGCATTAAGGGCTCGTCTAATGTATTTGCTGCATAGGTCTAAAATGGCTCAGGTCCCTATGTATTTGCTGCATAGGGCTACCGGTCTATGTATTTGCTGGCATAGGGCTCGGTCATAAATGTATTTGCTGCATAGGGCCTCGGTCTATGTATTTGCTGCATAGGGCTCGGTCTATGTATTTGCTGGCATAGGGCTCGTCTATGTATTTGCTGCATAGGGCTCGGTCTATGTATTTGCTGCATAGGCTCGGATTCTATGTATTTTGCTGGCATAGGGCTCGGTCTATGTATTTGCTGCATAGGGCTCGGTCTTATGTTTTGCTGCATAGGGACACTCGTCTATGTATTGGGCATGCTGCATAGGGCTCGGTCCTATGTATTTGCTGCATAGGGCTCGGTCTATGTATTTGCTGCATAGGGCTCGGTCTATGTATTTGCTGCATAGGGCTCGGTCTAATGTATTTGCTGCATAGGGCTCGGTCTATGTATTTGCTGCATAGGGCTTCGGTCTATGTATTTGCTGCATAGGGTCGGTCTATGTATTTGCTGCATAGGGCTCGGTCTTATGTATTTGCTGCATAGGGCTCGGTCTATGTAATTTGCTGCATAGGGCTCGGTCTATGTATTTGCGGCATAGGGCTCGGTCTATGTAATTTGCTGCATAGGGCTCGGGTACTGAGGGCTCGTTATGTATTTGCTGCATAGGGCTCGGTCTATGTTATTTGCTGGCATAAGGGCTCGGTCTATGTATTTGCTGCATAGGGCTCGTCTATGTATTTGCTGCATAGGGCTCGGTCTATGTATTTGCTGCATAGGGCTCGGTCTATGTATTTGCTGCATGGAGGGCTCGGTCTATGTATTTGCTGCATAGGGCTCTGGTCTATGTATTTGCTGCATAGGGCTCGGTCCTATGTATTTGCTGCATAGGGCTCGGTCTATGTATTTGCTGCATAGGGCTCGGTCTATGTATTTTGCCTGCATAGGGCTCGGTCTATGTATGCTGCATAGGGCTCGGTCTATGTATTTGCTGCATAGGGCTCGGTCTATGTATTGCTGCATAGGGCTCGGTCTATGTATATTTGCTGCATAGGGCTCGGTCTATGTATTGCTGCATAGGGCTCGGTCTATGTATTTGCTGCATAGGGCTCGGTCTATATGTATTTGCTGCATAGGGCTCGGTCTATGTATTTGCTGCATAGGGCTCGGGTCTATGTATTTGCTGCATAGGGCTCGGTCTATGTATTTGCTGCATAGGGCTCGGTCTATGTATTTGCTGCATAGGGCTCGGTCTATGTATTTGCTGCATAGGGCTCGGTCTATGTATTTTGCTGCAATAGGGCTCGGTCTATGTATTTGCTGCATAGGCTCGGTCTATGTATTTTGCCTGCATAGGGCTCGGTCTATGTATTTGCTGCATAGGGCTCGGTCTATGTATTTGCTGCATAGGGCTCGGTCTATGTATTTGCTGCATAGGGCTCGGTCTATGTATTTGCTGCATAGTGCTCGGTCTATGTATTTGCTGCATAGGGCTCGGTCTATGTATTTGCTGCATAGGGCTCGGTCTATGTATTTGCTGCATAGGGGCTCGGTCTATGTATTTGCTGCATA
Organism: Microglena sp. YARC; assembly: GCA_022414725.1. NCBI lineage: Eukaryota > Viridiplantae > Chlorophyta > Chlorophyceae > Chlamydomonadales > Chlamydomonadaceae > Microglena > Microglena sp. YARC. The sequence continues at coordinate 20,926 of JAJSRW010001939.1, read as the reverse complement.
GGGCTCGGTCTATGTATTTGCTGCATAGGCTCGGTCTATGTATTTGCTGCATAGGGCTCGGTCTATGTTTTGCTGCATAGGGCTCGGTCTATGTATTTGCTGCATAGGGCTCGGTCTATGTATTTTGCTGCATAGGGCTCGGTCTAATGTATTTGCTGCATAGGGCTCGGTCTATGTATTTGCCTGCATAGGGCTCTATGTATTTGTCTAGGGCTCGGTCTATTTGCTGCATAGGGCTCGGTCTATGTATTTGCTGCATAGGGCTCGGTCTATGTATTTGCTGCATAGGGCTCGGTCTATGTATTTGCTGCATAGGGCTCGGTCTATGTATTTGCTGCATAGGGCTCGGTCTATGTATTTGCTGCATAGGGCTCGGTCTATGTATTTGCTGCATAGGGCTCGGTCTAATGTATTTTGCTGCAATAGGGCTCGGTCTATGTATTTGGCTGCATAGGGCTCGTCTAGGGCTCGTCCTATGTATTTGCTGCATAGGGCTCGGTCTATGTATTTGCTGCATAGGGCTCGGTCTATGTATTTGCTGCATAGGGCTCATAGGGTCGGTCTATGTATTTTGCTGCATAGGGCTCGGTCTATTGTATGCTTCGGCTGCTGCATAGGGCTCGGTCTATGTATTTGCTGCATAGGGCTCGGTCCTATGTATTTGCTGCATAGGGCTCGGTCTATGTATTTGCTGCAGGGCTCGGTAAGGTATTTGCTCCCGGTCTATGTATTTGCTGCATAGGGCTCGGCATAGGGCTCGGTTATGTAATTGTGCATGAATCGGTCTATGTATTTGCTGCATAGGGCTCGGTCTATGTATTTGCTGGCATAGGGCTCGGTCTATGTATTTGCTGCATAGGGCTCGTCTAATGTATTTTTTGCTGCATAGGGCTCGGTCTATGTAATTTGCTGCATAGGGCTCGGTCTATGTATTTGCTGCATAGGGCTCGGTCTATGTATTTGCTGCATAGGGCTCGGTCTATGTATTTGCTGCATAGGGCTCGGTCTATGTATTTGCTGCATAGGGCTCGGTCTATGTATTTGCTGCATAGGGCTCGGTCTATGTATTTGCTGCATAGGGCTCGGTCTATGTATTTGCTGCATAGGGCTCGGTCTATGTATTTGCTGCATAGGGCTCGGTCTATGTATTTGCTGCATAGGGCTCGGTCCTATGTATTTGCTGCATAGGGCTCGGTCTATGTATTTGCTGCATAGGGCTCGGTCTATGTATTTGCTGCATAGGGCTCGGTCTATGTATTTGCTGCATAGGGCTCGGTCTATGTATTTGCTGCATAGGGCTCGGTCTATGTATTTGCTGCATAGGGCTCGGTCTATGTATTTGCTGCATAGGGCTCGGTCTATGTATTGTGCTGCATAGGGCTTCGGTCTATGTATTTGCTGCATAGGGCTCGGTCTATGGTCTATGTATTTGCTGCATAGGGCTCGGTCTATGTATTTGCTGCATAGGGCTCGGTCTATGTATTTGCTGCATAGGCTCGGTCTATGTATTTGCTGCATAGGGCTCGGTCTATGTATTTGCTGCATAGGGCTCGGTCCTATGTATTTGCTGCATAGGGCTCGGTCTATGTATTTGCTGCATAGGGCTCGGTCTATGTATTTGCTGCATAGGGCTCGGTCTATGTATTTGCTGCATAGGGCTCGGTCTATGTATTTGCTGCATAGGGCTCGGTCTATGTATTTGCTGCATAGGGCTCGGTCTATGTATTTGCTGCATAGGGCTCGGTCTAGGGCTGTATTTGCTGCATAGGGCTCGGTCTATGTATTTGCTGCATAGGGCTCGGTCTATGTATTTGCTGGCATAGGGGCTCGGTCCTATGTATTTGCTGCATGCTCGGTTCTATGTATTTGCTGCATAGGGCTCGGTCTATGTATTTGCTGCATAGGGGGCGGTCTATGTATTTGCTGCATAGGGCTCGGTCTAATGTATTTGCTCGGCATAGGGCTCGGTCTATGTATTTGCTGCATAGGGCTCGGTCTATGTATTTGCTGCATAGGGCTCGGTCTATGTTTGCTGCATAGGGCTCGGGGCTCGGTCTATGTATTGCTCGTCTATGTATTTGCTGCAGGCTCGGTCTAGGCTGCATAGGAAAGGTCGGTCTATGTATTTGCTGCATAGGCTCGGTCTATGTATTTGCTGCATAGGGCTCATGGTCTATGTTATTTGTATTTAGGGGCTGCATAGGGCTGCTGCATGTAGGGCTCGGTCTATGTATTTGCTGCATAGGGCTCGGTCTATGTATTTGCTGCATAGGGCTCGGTCTATGTATTTGCTGCATAGGGCTCTATGTATTTGTCTATGTATTTGCTGCATAGGGCTCGTATTTTGCTCATAGGGCTGTCTATTTGCTGCATAGGGCTCGGTCTATGTATTTGCTGCATAGGGGCTCGGTCTATCGGTATTTTTAGGGCTGCATAGGGCTCGGTCTATGTATTTGCATTGCTGGCATAGGGCTCTTAGGGTCTATGTATTTGCTGCATAGGGCTCGGTCTATGTATTTTGCTGCATAGGGCTCATAGGGCTCGGTCTATGTATTTTTGCTGCATAGGGCTCGGTCTATGTATTTGCTGCATAGGGCGTCGGTCTATGTATTTGCTGCATAGGGCTCGGTCTATGTATTTGCTGCATAGGGCTCGGTCTATGTATTTGCTGCATAGGGCTCGGTCTATGTATTTGCTGCATAGGGCTCGGTCTATGTATTTGCTGCATAGGGCTCGGTCTATGTATTTGCTGCATAGGGCTCGGTCTATGTATTTGCTGCATAGGGCTCGGTCTATGTATTTGCTGCATAGGGCTCGGTCTATGTATTTGCTGCATAGGGCTCGGTCTATGTATTTGCTGCATAGGGCTCGGTCTATGTATTTGCTGCATAGGGCTCGGTCTATGTATTTGCTGCATAGGGCTCGTCTATGTATTTGCTGCATAGGGCTCGGTCTATGTATTTGCTGCATAGGGCTCGGGGCTCGGTCTATGTATTTTGCTGCATAGGGGGCTCGTCTATGTATTTGCTGCATAGGGCTCGGTCTATGTATTTGCTGCATAGGGCTCGGTCTATGTATTTGCTGCATAGGGCTCGTCTATGTATTTAGGGCTGCATAGGGCTCGGTCTATGTATTTGCTGGCATAGGGCTCGGTCTATGTATTTGCTGCATAGGGCTCGGTCTATGTATTTGCTGCATAGGGCTCGGTCTATGTATTTGCTGCATAGGGCTCGGTCTATGTATTTGCTGCATAGGGCTCGGTCTATGTCTTTGCTGCATAGGGCCTCGGTCTATGTATTTGCTGCATAGGGCTCGGTCTATGTATTTTGCTGCATAGGGCTCGGTCTATGTATTTGCTGCATAGGGCTCGGTCTATGTATTTGCTCGGTCTATGTATTTGCTGCATAGGGCTCGGTCTATGTATTTGCTGCATAGGGCTCGGTCTATGTATTTGCTGCATAGGGCTCGGTCTATGTATTTGCTGCATAGGGCTCGGTCTATGTATTTGCTGCATAGGGCTCGGTCTCATAGGGGTCTATGTATTTGCTGCATAGGGCTCGGTCTATGTATTTGCTGCATAGGGCTCGGTCTATGTATTTGCTGCATAGGGCTCGGTCTATGTATTTGCTGCATAGGGCTCGGTCTATGTATTTGCTGCATAGGGCTCGGTCTATGTATTTGCTGCATAGGGCTCGGTCTATGTATTTGCTGCATAGGGCTCGGTCTATGTATTTGCTGCATAGGGCTCGGTCTATGTATTTGCTGCATAGGGCTCGGTCTATGTATTTGCTGCATAGGGCTCGGTCTATGTATTTTGCTGCATAGGGCTCGGCTATGTATTTGGCATAGGGCTCGGTCTATGTATTTGCTGCATAGGGCTCGGTCTATGTATTTGCTGCATAGGGCTCGGTCTATGTATTTGCTGCATAGGGCTCGGTCTATGTATTTGCTGCATAGGGCTCGGTCTATGTATTTGCTGCATAGGGCTCGGTCTATGTATTTGCTGCATAGGGCTCATAGGGCTCGTCTATGTATTTGCTGCATAGGGCTCGGTCTATGTATTTGCTGCATAGGGCTCGGTCTATGTATTTGCTGCATAGGGCTCGGTCTATGTATTTGCTGCATAGGGCTCGGTCTATGTATTTGCTGCATAGGGCTCGGTCTATGTATTTGCTGCATAGGGCTCGGGGCTCGGTCGGTCTATGTATTTGCTGCATAGGGCTCGGTCTATGTATTTGCTGCATAGGGCTCGGTCTATGTATTTGCTGCATAGGGCTCGGTCTATGTATTTGCTGCATAGGGCTCGGTCTAATGTATTTGCTGCATAGGGCTCGGTCTATTTGCTTATCGGTATGTGCTGCATAGGGCTCGGTCTATGTATTTGCTGCATAGGGCTCGGTCTATGTATTTGCTGCATAGGGCTCGGTCTATGTATTTGCTGCATAGGGCTCGGTCTATGTATTTGCTCGGCATAGGGCTCGGTCTATGTATTTGCTGCATAGGGCTCGGTCTATGTATTTGCTGCATAGGGCTCGGTCTATGTATTTGCTGCATAGGGCTCGGTCTATGTATTGCTGCATAGGGCTCGGTCTATGTATTTGCTGCATAGGGCTCGGTCTATGTATTTGCTGCATAGGGCTCGGTCTATGTATTTTTGCTGCATAGGGCTCGGTCTATGTATTTGCTGCATAGGGCTCGGTCTATGTATTTGCTGCATAGGGCTCGGTCTATGTATTTGCTGCATAGGGCTCGGTCTATGTATTTGCTGCATAGGGCTCGGTCCTATGTATTTTGCTGCATAGGGCTCGGTCTATGTATTTGCTGCATAGGGCTCTAGTGGTGCTATGTCTATTTGCTGCATAGGGCTCGGTCTATGTATTTGCTGCATAGGGCTCGGTGCTATGTATTTGCTGCATAGGGCTCGGTCTATGTATTTGCTGCATAGGGCTCGGCTGCTAGGGCTGTATTTGCTGCATAGGGCTCTAGGGGTCTATGTATTTGCTGCATAGGGCTCGGTAATTTTGCTGCAAGGGCTTCGGTCTATGTATTTGCTGCATAGGGCTCATAGGGCTCGGTCTATGTATTTGCTGCATAGGGCTCGGTCTATGTATTTGCTGCATAGGGCTCGGTCTATGTATTTGCTGCATAGGGCTCGGTCTATGTATTTTGCTGCATAGGGCTCGGTCTATGTATTTGCTGCTATTAGGGCTCGGTCTATGTATTTGCTGCATAGGGCTCGGTCTATGTATTTGCTGCATAGGGCTCGGTCTATGTATTTGCTGCATAGGGCTCGGTCTATGTATTTGCTGCATAGGGCTTCGGTCTATGTATTTGCTGCATTAGGGCTCGGTCTATGTATTTGCTGCATAGGGCTCGGTCTATGTATTTGCTGCATAGGGCTCGGTCTATGTATTTGCTGCATAGGGCTCGGTCTATGTATTTTGCTGCATAGGGCTCGGTCTATGTATTTGCTCAATAGGGCTCGGTCTATGTATTTGCTGCATAGGGCTCGTCTATGTATTTGCTGCATAGGGCTCGGTCTATGTATTTGCTGCATAGGGCTCGGTCTATGTATTTGCTGCATAGGGCTCGGTCTATGTATTTGCTGCATAGGGCTCGGTCTATGTATTTGCTGCATAGGGCTCGGTCGTCTATGTATTTGCTGCATAGGGCTCGGTCTATGTATTTGCTGCATAGGGCTCGGTCTATGTATTTGCTGCATAGGGCTCGGTCTATGTATTTGCTGCATAGGGCTCGGTCTATGTATTTGCTGCATAGGGCTCGGTCTATGTATTTGCTGCATAGGGCTCGGGTCTATGTATTTGCTGCATAGGGCTCGGTCTAGGGCTGTATTTGCTGCATAGGGCTCGGTCTATGTATTTGCTGCATAGGGCTCGGGTCCTATGTATTTGCTGCATAGGGCTCGTATTTGTCTAGGGCTGTAATTTGCTGCATAGGGCTCGGTCTATGTATTTGCTGCATAGGGCTCGGTCTATGTATTTGCTGCATAGGGCTCGGTCTATGTATTTGCTGCATAGGGCTCGGTGCTATGTATTTTGCTGCATAGGGCTCGGTCTATGTATTTGCTGCATAGGGCTCGGTCTATGTATTTGCTGCATAGGGCTCGGTCTATGTATTTGCTGCATAGGGCTCGGTCTATGTATTTGCTGCATAGGGCTTCGGTCTATGTATTTGCTGCATAGGGCTCGGTCTATGTATTTGCTGCATAGGGCTCGGTCTATGTATTTGCTGCATAGGGCTCGGTCTATGTATTTGCTGCATAGGGCTCGGTCTATGTATTTGCTGCATAGGGCTCGGTCTATGTATTTGCTGCATAGGGCTCGGTCTATGTATTTGCTGCATAGGGCTCGGTCTATGTATTTTGCTGCATAGGGCTCGGTCTATGTATTTGCTGCATAGGGCTCGGTCTATGTATTTGCTGCATAGGGCTCGGTCTATGTATTTGCTGCATAGGGCTCGGTCTATGTATTTGCTGCATAGGGCTCGGTCTATGTATTTGCTGCATAGGGCTCGGTCTATGTATTTGCTGCATAGGGCTCGGTCTATGTATTTGCTGCATAGGGCTCGGTCTATGTATTTTTGCTGCATAGGGCTCGTCTATGTATTGCTTGCTCGGCATAGCATAGGCTCGGTCTATGTATTTTGCTGCATAGGGCTCGGTCTATGTATTTGCTGCATAGGGCTCGGTCTATGTATTTGCTGCATAGGGCTCGGTCTATGTATTTGCTGCATAGGGCTCGGTCTATGTATTTGCTGCATAGGGCTCGGTCTATGTATTTGCTGCATAGGGCTCGGTCTATGTATTTGCTGCATAGGGCTCGGTCCTATGTATTTGCTGCATAGGGCTCGGTCTATGTATTTGCTGCATAGGGCTCGGTCTATGTATTTGCTGCATAGGGCTCGGTCTATGTATTTGCTGCATAGGGCTCGGTCTATGTATTTGCTGCATAGGGCTCGGTCTATGTATTTGCTGCATAGGGCTCGGTCTATGTATTTGCTGCATAGGGCTCGGTCTATGTATTTGCTGCATAGGGCTCGGTCTATGTATTTGCTGCATAGGGCTCGGTCTATGTATTTGCTGCATAGGGCTCGGTCTATGTATTTGCTGCGCATAGGGCTCGGTCTATGTATTTGCTGCATAGGGCTTCGGTCTATGTATTTGCTGCATAGGGCTCGGTCTATGTATTTTGCTGCATAGGGCTCGGGTCATTTGCTGCATAGGGCTGCGGTCTATGTATTTGCTGCATAGGGCTCGGTCTATGGCTATCGTCTATGTATTTGCTGCATAGGGCTCGGTCTATGTATTTGCTGCATAGGGCTCGGTCTATGTATTTGCTGCATAGGGCTCGGTCCTATGTATTTGCTGCATAGGGCTCTCGGCGGCTCGTCTATGTATTTGCTGCATAGGGCTCGGTCTATGTATTTGCTGCATAGGGCTCGGTCTATGTATTTGCTGCATAGGGCTCGGTCTATGTATTTGCTGCATAGGGCTCGTATTTGTCTATCGGTATTTGCTGCATAGGGCTCGGTCTATGTATTTGCTGCATAGGGGGCTAGGCTCGGTCTATGTATTTGCTGCATAGGGCTCTCGGTCTATGTATTTGCTGCATAGGGCTCGGTCTATGTATGTATTTGCTGCATAGGGCTCGGTCTATGTATTTGCTGCATAGGGCTCGGTCTATGTATTTGCTGCATAGGGCTCGGTCTATGTATTTGCTGCATAGGGCTCGGTCTATGTATTTTGCTGCATAGGGCTCGGTCTATGTATTTGCTGCATAGGGCTCGTCTATGTATTTGCTGCATAGGGCTCGTCTATGTATTTGCTGCTGCATAGGGCTCGGTCTATGTATTTGCTGCATAGGGCTCGGTCTATGTATTTGCTGCATAGGGCTCGGTCTATGTATTTGCTGCATAGGGCTCGGTCTATGTATTTGCTGCATAGGGCTCGGTCTATGTATTTGCTGCATAGGGCTCGGTCTATGTATTTGCTGCATAGGGCTCGGTCTATGTATTTGCTGCATAGGGCTCGGTCTATGTATTTGCTGCAATAGGGCTCGGTCTATGTATTTGCTGCATAGGGCTCGGTCTATGTATTTGCTGCATAGGGCTCGGTCTATGTATTTGCTGCATAGGGCTCGGTCTATGTATTTGCTGCATAGGGCTCGGTCTATGTATTTGCTGCATAGGGCTCGGTCTAATGTATTTGCTGCATAGGGCTCGGTCTATGTATTTGCTGCATAGGGCTCGGTCTATGTATTTGCTGCATAGGGCTCGGTCTATGTATTTGCTGCATAGGGCTCGGTCTATGTATTGCTGCTATAATGTATTTGCTGGCATAGGGCTCGTGTCTCTATGTATTTGCTGCATAGGCTCGGTCTATGTATTTGCTGCATAGGGCTCGGTCTAATGTATTTGCTGCATAGGGCTCGGTCTATGTATTTGCTGCATAGGGCTCGGTCTATGTATTTGCTGCATAGGGCTCGGTCTATGTATTTGCTGCATAGGGCTCGGTCTATGTATTTGCTGCATAGGGCTCGGTCTATGTATTTGCTGCATAGGGCTCGGTCTATGTATTTGCTGCATAGGCCGTCTATTGTATTTGCTGCATAGGGCTCGGTCTATGTATTTGCTGCATAGGCTCGTCTATGTATTTGCTGCATAGGGCTCGGTCTATGTATTTTGCTGCATAGGGCTCGGTCTATGTATTTGCTGCATAGGGCTCGTCTATGTATTTGCTGCATAGGCTCGTCTATGTAAACTGCATAGGGCTCGGTCTATGTATTTGCTGCATAGGGCTCGGTCTATGTATTTGCTGCATAGGGCTCGGTCTATGTATTTGCTGCATAGGGCTCGTCATATGTATTTGCTGCATAGGGCTCGGTCTATGTATTTGCTGCATAGGGCTCGGTCTATGTATTTGCTGCATAGGGCTCGGTCTATGTATTTGCTGCATAGGGCTCGGTCTATGTATTTGCTGCATAGGGCTCGGTCTATGTATTTGCTGCATAGGGCTCAGGTCTATGTATTTGCTGCATAGGGGCCTCGGTCTATGTATTTGCTGCATAGGGCTCGGTCTATGTATGCATAGGGCTCGGTCTATGTATTTGCTGCATAGGGCTCGGTCTATGTATTTGCTGCATAGGGCTCGGTCTATGTATTGCATAGCTGCATAGGGCTCGGTCTATGTATTTGCTGCATATCAGAGGGCTCGGTCTATGTATGTGCTGCATAGGGCTCGTCTATGTATTTGCTCTACTATGTAGCTCTGCCCTATGTATTTGCTGCATAGGGCTCGTCTATGTATTTTGCTGCATAGCTCTCTATGTATTTGCTGCATAGGGCTCGGTATTTGCTCGCTCGGTCTAGTGTATTTGCTGCATAGGGCTCCCTGCATAGGGCTCTCTATGTATTTGCTGCATAGGGCTCGGCCTATGTATTTGCTGCATAGGGCTCGGTCTATGTAAGTCTATGTAGATTTCTGCATAGGGCGGTCTATGATGTATTGCATGCATAGGGCTCGGTCTATGTATTTGCTGCAATAGGGCTCGGTCTATGTATTGCTGCATAGGGCTCGGTCTGCTGCATAGGGCTCGGTCTACTATGTATTTGCTGCATAGGGCTCGGTCTACTGCATACGGCTCGTCTATGTATTTGCCATAGGGCTGCTGCATAGGGCTCGGTCTATGTATTTGCTGCATAGGGCTTCGGTCTATGTATTTGCTGCATAGGGCTCGGTCTATGTATTTGCTGCATAGGGCTCGGTCTATGTATTTGCTGCATAGGGCTCGGTCTATGTATTTGCTGCATAGGGCTCGGTCTAGGCGGTCATTTGCGCATAGGCTCGGTCTATGTATTTGCTGCATAGGGGCTCGGTCTATGTATTTGCTGCATAGGGCTCGGTCTATGTATTTGCTGCATAGGGCTCGTCTATGTATTTGCTGCATAGGGCTCGGTCTATTATTTGCTGCATAGGGCCTCGTCTATGTATTTGCTGCATAGGGCTCGGTCTATGTTATTTGCTGCATAGGGCTCGGTCTATGTATTTGCTGCATAGGGCTCGGTCTATGTATTTGCTGCATAGGGCTCGGTCTATGTATTTGCCTGCATAGGGCTCGGTCCCTATGTATTTGCTGCATAGGGCTCGCCCCTCGGTCTATGATTACTGCTGCATAGGGCTCGGTCTATGTATTTGCTGCATAGGGCTCGGTCTAGTATTCTCATTCCCCTGCATAGGGCTCGTCTATGTATTTGCTGCATAGGGCTCTATGTATTGTCTATGTATTTGCTGCATAGGGCTCGGTCTATGTATTTTGCTGCATAGGGCTCGGTCTATTGTATTTGCCTGCATAGGCTCGGGCTCTGTCTATGTATTTGCCTGCATAGGGCTCGGTCTATGTATTTGCTGCATACTCGGTCTATGTATTTTGCTGCATAGGGCTCGGTCTATGTACGCCTTTTGCTGCATAGGGCTCCTATGTATTTGCTGCATAGGGCTGCTATCGTATTTGCTGCATAGGGCTCGGTCTATGTATTTGCTGCATATGTATGTTGTTGTGATTTGGCCCCTACGGTCTAATGTATTTGCTGCATAGGGCTCTCCGGATGTTTTGCATAGGGCTCGGCTCTATTATTTGCCTAGGGTTATGTGTAATCTTGCTAATAGGGCTCTAGTGTATTTGCCTCCCATCGGGTATTTCTGCTGCATAGGCTCGGTCTATTTGGCATCAAGGGTCCTATGTATTTTGCTGGGCTATTGCTGGGTATGCATAGGGCCTTCGGTCTATGTATTTCGCTAGCAATTGTCCTATCTGCATGTTCTTTGCTCATAGTGCTCGTCTATGTATTTGCTGCATAGGAGCTCAGTCTATGAGTTTGGCATAGGGCTCGGTCTAGCTGTATTTGCTGCATAGGGCTCGGTCTATGTATTTGCTGCATGCTCGGTCTATGTACTGCATAGGGCTCGGTCTATGTATTTGCTGCATAGGGCTCGGTCTAGTATTTGCTGCATAGGGCTCGCGGAGGGCTCGCCAATAAGAGGCGTCATGTATTTGCTGCATAGGGCTCGGTCTCTAGTGTCATGGTGCTATGTATTTGCTTCAGAGGCTGCTAATGGCATAGGGCTCGGTCTCTATGCTTGTATAGGCTCGGTCTATGTATTTTGCTGCATAGGGCTCTAGATCATAGGACTACACAGGAGTGTAGTTGTAATGTCGCTATGCATAGGTCTTATTTCGCACAATGACTAGTGTTATTTGCTTCGGCAGCTATGTAAACTTCTGCTGCGGTACTTTGATTAAGTATGTTGCTGCAATAGGCCCTGTCCCTCATATGAATATTCTTAGCTGCACCATCAAGGCTAGGGTCTGATGTGTCATAGCAGACTCTGCCTGCATAGGGCCATGTATCTATCGGTATGTTAGACAATTAAAGCGGTGTCATATGTGCCAGTGTCGCATCGTGTGCAGCTGTATTCTTGGTCGGGCATAGTGGAACTCCTATGGTCATAGGGTGTCCTATGTATCATTTCCTGTCTATGTATTTAATAAGGTGTTGACTATTCATAGCCGGCCCTTGCAGGATCTTATATCGTTTGCTCGCATATGGAGCCTCGACACCGTCTATCAAATTGTTTTGCATAGCGCTCAGGTCTATGGGCTCGTTTATCAACTTATGTTATTTGAGGGCGCCTCATAGGCTCGGTTATGTACTTCCTTGCAGTCCGGTCTATGAAGATTTGCGTTGTCTCATACTACTAAATTACTCTATATAATTACTCTGCATACCCTGGGCTCGGGTCTATGTATATTTTGCTGCATAGGGCTCGGTCTATGTATTTTGCTGCATAGAGGGCTCGGTCGGTTATGTATTTCTGCATATTTGGCGGCTCGGTCCTATGTATTTGCCTGCATAGCTCGTCTATGTATTCTGCATAGCTGCATAGGGCCCTGTCGTATGTATTGCTGCATAGGCCGAAGCTATGTATTTGGATGCGGCTCCTATGTATTTGCTGCATAGGCTCGGTCTATGTATTGCTTGCAATAGGGCATGTTTTAGCGCGCTCGGTCTATGTATTTGCTGCATAGGCTCCCGTCTATGTATTACTGCCATAGGCCTGACCCGGGGGGCTCTATGTATTCCTGCATAGCTTCGCTCGTCTATGTATTGCTGCATAGGGTCGGTCTTATGAGATATTGCGTGCTAAATGTATGTGCTGCATGGGCTATTGCTGCATAGGCTCGTCTATGTATTTGCTGCATAGGCTCGTCTATGTATTGCTGCATGTAGGGCTCGTCTATGTATTGCTGCATAGTTATGGCTCCCGCGGTCTATGTATTTGCTGCATAGGGCTCGGTCTATGTATTGCTGCATAGGGCTGCAGTAGCTGGCCTAGGGCTCAGGTCTATGTATTGCTGACATGGCTCGGTCTATGTATTTGCTGCATAGGGCTCGTCTATGTATTTGCTGCATAGGGCTCGGTCTATGTATTTGCTGCATAGGGCTCGGTCTATGTATTTGCGTGCATTAGGGCTCGGACCTCGGTCCTATATAGGGCTGGTGCTATAGGGCCGTCTATTTGCTAAAGCATAGGGAACTCGGTCTATGTATTTTGCTCCTAATGTATTGCCATGCTGCATAGGGCTCAGGTCTATCGTTTAGGAGTATTTGCTGCATAGGGCTCGGGTATGCTTGGCATAACCGTAGGGCTTGCGCATAGGCTCTAATTCTATGTATTTCCTGTGCATAAGAGCTCTGGATGTCCAGTGGTATACTGATATAGCTCTTTATCCGTATCGCATATATTCTGCGTGTTATGCTGCCTAATGTATTTGCGCTTGCAACAGGCTCGGTCTATTGCTGCAGGGTCGGTCTTGGTATAGGGGGCTTCGCTCCTCTGCTTGGCATAGGGCCTTTGCCTGGCGTGCTACTTATGTATTTTGCTGGGTGCGACAGCATAGGCTCGGCTTGTGCGGATCTATGCCTTTGTGCTCGCATGTCATAGGGCGTCCTGCAGTAGGCGTATTGCTGATTATGGTTCTGCATGGGCATCGAGCCCGCCAGCTCCATTTGCTGCACCAGGGTCGGTCTATCATCGCTTGTATATGCTGCATAGGGCTCGGTCTATGTATGCTGCTAGGGCTCTATGCTTATTTGCTGCATAGCCTCGCTCTAAGCCTGCTGCTCAAGGCTCTACCGTCTAGTATTGCTGCATGCTCGTCTATATTTGCATGACATAGGCTCGGTCTAATTGTATTGCTGCATAGCTCCTCATATGTATTTCTGCATAGGGCTTCGGTCTATGTATTTGCTGCATGGATGGGGCTCGTATCTTCTGTGTAGCTCTCATGGTATCATAGGGCGTCGGTCTATGCTATTTGCTCCCGCCTTAGGGCTGCATAAGGTTCGGTGCTATGTATTGCTGCATAGGGCTCGGTCTATGTATTTGCTGCATAGGGCTCGGCTATGCTATTTGCTCTATAGGGCTTCTGTGTCTATGTATTTGCTGCATAGGCTCGGTTCTATTATTTGCTGATAGGCTTCGCTATGTATTTGCTGCATAGGCTCGGCTATGTATCTTGGCTCGGTCTAATATTTGCTGCATAGGGCTCGGTCTTTATGTCGTGCTGCATAGGGCTCGGTTCCTATTATTTCTATGTATTTGCAGGCTCTGGTCTAATTTTGCTAAGGCCCGTCTATGTAATTTGCGCAGGCTGGTCTAGGGCTCGTCTATGTATTTTGCTGCATAGGGCTCGGTCATGTATTTTGCTGGCAATGTAGATCTATATCTCTTACATCCTACTGCTCGTCTATGTAATTTGCTCTGCATAGGGTCGGTCTATGTATTTGCTGCATAGGGGCTCGGTCTGCCTATGTATTTGCTGCATAGGGCTCGGTCTATGTCATTTGAGCTGCAATAGGGCTCGGTCCTATGTATTTGCTGCATAGGGTATTGCTCGGTCTATGTATTTGCTGCATAGGGCTCGTCTATCGTATTTGCTGCATAAGGCTCATAGGTCTTATGTATTTGCTGCATATGGGCTCGTCATGTATTTGCCTGCTGCATATAGGCGGCTCTTCTATGTAGGCGTTCTATGTATTTGCTGCATAGCTCGGTCTATTATCTTGCTCGGTCCTATGTAGGCCGGTCTATGTATTGCTGCATAGGCAATTCCCCCCTGCATAGGGCTGCAAGTGTCTCTATGTATTTCTGCCATAGGGCTCGGTCTATGTAATTTGCTGCATAGGGCTCGCGTCTATGTATTGCTGCAGTAGGCTCGGTTCTATGTATTTGCTAGCCAATAGGCTCGGTCTATGTATTTGCTGCATAGGCTCGTCTATGTATTGCTCTATAGGGCTCCGTCTATTGTATGTTGTCCTGCAAGGCCGGTCTTCTATTTGCTCATAGGGCTCGGTCTATGTATTGCTGCATAGCGCCGAGTCATGTATTGCTGCATAGCTCCGTCTATGTATTGCTGCCATAGGGCCCTTTTTTTTTGCGGGGCCCGTTTTTGACGATGGGTTTCTATTAATTTGCTGCATAGCTCTGTCTATGTAATTCTGCATAGCTCGTCATTATTCTGCATAGGCTTCGTCTATGTATTGCTGCATAGGCCGTTATGTATTTGCTGCATTAGGTCGGTCACTATAACTCCAACGTTGAGCAAAGTCCCCATTTCGCAAACTAACTCTGCCCTGATGTCAGTTCTATACATACGGGCATCCATGTCTATTGTTAATTTTATGTATTCTGCATCTAGGCTTCGTCTATGTAATTTTCCTAGCATAGCTCGCTATGTAATTGCTGCATAGGCGCTCGGGCTATGTATTGACTGCATAGGGCTCCGCGTCTATATTTCCCGTGCATAGGGCGCGGTCTATGATATTTGCTTTGCATAGGCTCGTCTATGTATTTCCTGCATAGGCTCGTCTATGTATGCTGCATAGGCATCGTCTAGATTCTGCATAGGGTCTGGTCTAATGATATTTGCTGCATAGGCTCTTCTATGTATTTGCCTGCATAGGGCGTCGTCTATGTATTTCTGCATAGGTCTCTGTCTAGTATTTGCTTGCATAGGCTCTCTATGTATTTTGCTGATAGGCTCGTCATGTATTGCAATGCATAGGGCTCGGTCTACTTGATTTGTCTGCAATGGCTCGTTCTATGTATTTGCCTGCATAGGCCCGGGTCTATGTATTCTATAGGCTCGGTCTATTGTATTTGCTGCATAGGGCTCGTCTATTAATTTTCTGCATAGGACTCGTCTATGTATTTGCTGCATAGGCTCGGTCTATTATGCTGCCATAGGTCTCGGTCTATGGATTGCTGCATAGCTCGGTCTAGTATTTGCTGCATAGCTCGTCTATGTATTTGCTGCATAGGCTCAGGCTATGTATTGCTGCATTAGGGCTCTGTCTATGTAGTTGCTGCAGAGGCTCGTCTAGTATTTGCTGCATATAGGGCTCTTCTATGTATGCTGGCATAGCCTCGTCTATTATTTTGCATAGTGGCCGACTATGATTTGCTCATAGGGCTCGTCTATTATTTGCCCTGCATAGGGCTTCGGTCATAGTATTTTGCTGCAATTCTCCTATGTATTTGCTTGCATAGCTCGGTCTATGATATTGCTGCATAGGCCGGTCTATGTATTTGCTTACTTTACTGTCATAGCCTCGTCTATCGTATTATCTGCATAGGGCTCGGTCTATGTATTTGCTGCATTACGGACTCTTATTATTTTGCTCATAGGGCTCCGTCTACTTGTATTTGCTGCATAGTGCTCGGTCTATGTATTTGCTCATAGGGCTAAAAGGTCTAGTATTGCTGCATAGCTCCGGTCTATGATCTGCATAGGCTCGGCTATGTATTCGTTGCATAGGCCGCGTCTATTGTATCCTGCATAGGCCTCGGTCTATGTATTGCTGCATAGGGCTCGGTCTATTATTTGCTGCATTAGGGCTCCGCCGGTCTTAACTGTAATTGCTGCATCTGTACTATAGCTTAACTCCGTTACATATCTCGGGTCTATTATTTGCTGCCCATAGCTCGCGTCTATGTTATTGTCTCAACTCGCTATTATCTGCTCGCTCTGGTCTATCACTTTGCTGCATAGGGCTCGTCTATGATTTGCTGCATAGGGCTCGGCTTCTAATGTATTTGCTGCATTAGGGCTCGTCTATGTATTTGCCTGCATAGGCTCGGTCTAGTATTTGCTGCATAGGCCGTCTATTATTGCTGCATAGCTCGGCTCTACATGTATTTGCTGCATTATGCTCGTCTATGTATTTGCTGCATAGCTTCGGTCTATGTATTTGCTGCATAGGCTCGGTCTCATGTTTTGCTGCATAGGCTCGGTCTATTTTTGCATGCAAGGGCTCGTCTATGTAATTGCTGCATAGGCCGGTCTATTGTATTTGCTGCATAGCTCGGTTTCTAGTATTGCTGCATAGGCTCTGTCTATGTATTTGCTGCATATGATCGTCTATGTATCTTGCTGCATTAGGGCTCGTCATGTATTTGCTGCATAGGCTCGGTCTATGTATTGCCTTGTCATAGGGCTCGTCTATGTATTTGCTGCATAGGCTCAGGTCTAGTATTTGCTTGCATAGCTCGTCTATTATTTCTGACATAGGCATCCGTCTATGTATTTGCTGCATAGGCTCGGTCTTATGTATTGGCCCTGCTATAGGGCCAGCGTCTAGTATTGGCTCATAGCTCGGGACTCATGTATTGCTGCATAGGCTCGCGACTTGTATTTCTCATAGGGCTCGTCTATATTTGCTGCATAGGCTCTTCTATGTATTTGCTGCATAGGCTCGTCTATAGTATTGCTCATTAGCTCTCGTCTATGTATTTGCTGCATAGGCCTCGTCTATTTGTATTTGCTGCATAGGCTCGTCTATGTATTGCTGCATATGGCCGGCATGTATTTTGCCTGCATAGGCTCGTCTATGTATTGCTGCATAGCCTCGCGGGTCATGTAATTTGCCTGCATTAGGCTCGGTCTCAGTAATTTGCTGCATAGGGCTCTGGTCTATGTATTTGCTGCATAGGCTCGGCATTAGTATATTGTCATAGTCTCGGTCTTATGTATTTGCGCATAGCTCGTCTAGTATTTGCTGCAATAGGCTCGCTCTAGTATTTAGCCATAGCTCAGGCTATGTATTTGCTGCCATAGGGCTCGGTCTATGTATTTGCCAGTTAGGGCTCGTTCTATGTATTTGCTCATAGGGCTCGGTCTATTATTTGCTTGCATTAGGCTTCGGTCTATGTATTTCTGCATAGGCTCGTTCTATGTATTTGCTGCATTAGGGCTCACGTCTATGTTATTGCTGCAATTAGGGGCTCGTCTATGTATTGCTTGACATTAGGCTCGGTCTAATGTATTCTGACCATAGAGCTCGGACTATGTATTTCTGCATAGGGCCTCGTCAATGTATTGCTGCATAGGGCTCGGTCTATGTATTGCTGCCATAGGGCTCTCTATGTATGCTGCATAGGCCAAGTCTATGTATTTGCTGT
Source organism: Microglena sp. YARC (assembly GCA_022414725.1). Classification (NCBI taxonomy): domain Eukaryota; kingdom Viridiplantae; phylum Chlorophyta; class Chlorophyceae; order Chlamydomonadales; family Chlamydomonadaceae; genus Microglena; species Microglena sp. YARC. The sequence goes on along the minus strand of JAJSRW010001939.1, from coordinate 3,387 downwards.
CATAGGGCTCCGGCTCTATGTATTTGCTGCATAGGCTCGGTCATGTATTGCTGCATAGCTTCGTCTAAAGTGTATTGCTGCATAGGCTCAGTCTATGTATTTGCTGCATAGCCGTCTATGTATTTGCTGCATAGGGCTCTGGTCTATTAATTGCCTGCATTAGGCTCTGGTCATGTATATGCCTCATAGGCTCGTCTATGTATTTGCTCCATAGCGTCGTCTATGTATTTTGCTGTCATAGGGCTCGTTCTATTTGTATTTGCTGCATAGGGCTCGTCGAGTATTTTGCATAGGCTCGGTCTATGTATTTGCTGCATAGGCTCGTCTATGTATTGCTGCATCTAGGCTCGGTCTAGTATTGCTGCATAGGCCGTCCTATGTATTTGCTTGCATAGGGCTCGTCTATGTATTTGCTATAGGCTCGTCTATGTATTTGCTTGCATAGGCTCGTCTCATGTATTTGCTGCATAGGCTCGGTCTATGTATTTGCTGCATAGCTCGGTCTAATGTATGCTGCATAGCCGTTCTATGTATTTCGCTGCATAGGTCGGTTTCTATGTATTGCTGCTATGCCTCGGCTATGTATTTGCTGCATAGGGCCCGTTATTATTTGCCTGCACAGCTCTGTCTATGTATTCTTGCTGCATAGGCTCTCGCATGTATTGCGCTATATGCTCGTCTATGTATTTGCCTGCATAGGGCTCGGTCTATGTATTCTGCGATAGGCTCGGCTATGTATTTGCGCATAGGCTGTCTATGTATTGCGCATAGGCTCGGTCTATGTATTTGCCTGGCATTAGCTCGTCTATGTATTGCTGGACATATGGGCTCGGTTATGTATTTGCTGCATAGGGCTCGGTTCTATGTATTTGCTGCATAAGGCCGTCTATTATTTGCTGCATATGCTCTGTCATGTATTTGCTTGCATAAGCTCCGTCTATGTATGCGCACTAGGCCTCGGTCTATGTATTGCTGCATTAGGGCTCGATCTATTGTATTTGCTGCATAGGGTCTCGTCTATGTTATTTGCTGCATAGGCTCCCGTCTATTGTATTTGCTGCATAGCTACGTCTATGTATTGCTGCATAGGCCGCGTCTATATTGCTGCATAGCTTCGGTCTATGTATTTGCTGCATAGGGCTCGTCTAGTATTTCTGCATAAGGCTCTGGTTCGTAATTATCTGCATTACGGGCTCGTCTATTATTTGCTGCAAGGCTCGGGCTATGTATTTCTGTCATAGGGCTCGTCATGTATGCTGCATAGGCTCGTCTATGTATTGCTGCATAGGCTGGTCCTATGTATTTGCTGCATAGGCCGTCTATGATTTGCTGCATAGGCTCGCTCTATGTATTTTGCCATAGGGCTCGGTCTACGATATTATTTGCTGCAAAGGGCGTCGTCTATGTATTTGCTCATAGGGCTCGGTCTATGTATTTGCCTGCATAGGGCTCGGTCTATGCATTTGCTGCATAGGCTCGGTCTATGATTTGCTGCATAGCGCTCGGTCTAGTATTTGCTGCATAAGGCATCCGGTCTATGTATTTGCTGCATAGGGCTCGTTCTATGTTATTGCTGCATAGGCTCGTTCTATGTATTTCTGCATAGCTGGTCTATGATTTGCTGCATAGGCGCTCGGTCTATGTATTTGCTCACATAGGCCGGTCTATGTATTTGCATGCATAGGGCTCGGTCTATGTAATGCGCATAGCTCGTCTAGATTGCTGCATAGCTCGTCTATGTATTGCTGCATAGGCCGTCTATTATTTCTGCATAGCTCTCATGTATTGCTGCATAGGCTCAGTCTATGTATTTGCTGCATAAAGCTCGTCTATGTATTTGCTGGCATAGGCGCGCTCTATGTATTTGCTGCAAGCCTCGTCTATGTATTGCTTTGCAATAGGCTCGTCTATGTATTTTGTCTACATTTGTCAGCGCTATCTCTGTCTATGTATTGCTGCATAGGCTCGTCTATGTATTTGCTGCATAGCTCGGTCATGTATGCTGCATAGGCTCGTCTATGTATTTGCTGCATAGGCTCTGTCTATGTATTTGCTGCATCAGCTCGTACTATGTGATTTGCTGCTAGGGCTCGGTTCTAATATTTGCTCATAGGCTTCTACGTGCTATGAATATAATTGCTGCTACTCGTCTATGTATTTGCTGCATAGGGCTCGTCTAATTATTGCTGCATAGGACCGTCTATGCATTTGCTCATAGCGCCGGATCTTATGTATTTGCTGCATAGGGCTCGTCTATGTATTGCTGCCATTAGGGCTCCGTCTATGTTATGCTGCATAGGCCTCTTGCGTAGTCCACTCTCTGCTGTCGATATATCATCCGCCTCTTAATGTGTGATGATCTATTCAGTCTGTACACTTCAACGGTCTCATATTAGATTCTCCTATATTACTCGTTCGGCTCACATCCCTATCTCTATTTGCATGCAAGAATCGGTACAGTGATAATTACTACGCTTCTCACTACAAATCACCTACTTCTTTCAACAAGGCCTATCGTCTATATGTGCTATTTCAGTGCGATATCTGTGTGATCTCGTCTATGCTTATATCATGCATATAAGAATATCGACCCAGTCGTAGTGAGTGCTTCTCGACTCTACACACCGCTTGTGCTCTCTGTATTATCCACGTATATTGCTGCATTAGGGCTCTCTATCCGTGATCTTCTTGCATAGGCCACTTACTCTCCTCTCTGCTCTCATGTATCTCTTACTGCATAGGCCCGTTCTAGATTGCTGCATAGCGCCGTCTATTATTTGCCTGCATAGGCTCGTTCTATGTATTTGCTGCATAGGCTCGGTCTATTATTTGCTTGCATAGGGCATCGGTCCTATGTATTTGCGGGTGCATGAGGGCTGCGTCTAGGGTATTTGCTGCATAGGGCTCGTCTATTATTTCTGCATAGGTCGGGTCTATGTATTTGGTGCATATGCTCGGTGCTAATGTATTTTCGCATAGGCTCGGTCTAATGTATGCTGACAAGGCTCGGTCTATTTATTTGCTGCATAGGCTCGGTCTATGTATTTGCCTGTCATAGGCTCGTCTATTATTGCTGCATAGGCATTCGGTCTATGTATTTCGCTGCATAGGCCGATCTATTATTTGCTGCATAGGTCGTCTATGTATTCGCAACTGGCATAGGGCTCGTCTATGTATTGCTTGCATAGGCTCGTCTATGTATTTGCTGCATAGGGCTCGTCTATGTATGCTTGCATAGCTCGTCTATGGATTTGCTCATAGCTCGGTCTATGGTATTCTCCATAGGGCTCGTCTATGTATTGCTGCATAGGGCCGCTATGTATTATGCTGCATAGGCTCAGGCTATGTATTGCTGCATAGGCGCTCCGGTCCTATGTATTTGTGCAA
>JAJSRW010000781.1:0-32931 GCA_022414725.1 Microglena sp. YARC | reverse complement strand
AAAGAGAGACGAGGATGGGACAGTCAGTACGTTCAGGGCAATCTCTATGTACGTCGAGCCTTGCGGACCGATGGTGAGTAATGGGTTTGGTGTGTGTGGCAATGTGACAAGATAGAGTTGGGTGAGTGGGCAGGCAATGTAGGGAGTGGTGGGTAGCAGGGTGGTGCTGATAGTATCGGATGTGTGCGGTTAAGAGGTGTTCGCGGGGTACTGCATTTATTTCGTAAAACATTTATGATGGGTGCAGCAAGGGCTATAACTCGATTGGGGTCGGTGTGCATGGTGAATGGGGGGGTGGGTGGGGCACTGGGTGGTCAGGATTTGGTGGGCAGGTTGGGGGGAGCCATCAGTAGCATTTCCTTCCTAAAACATTAATGATTGGTGGCAGCAAGCTATGGAAGCATCTAGATGGGTGATTGGGTTGTGTGGTTTTTGTTGGTGGCTTGGGGTGGGGAAAATGGGTAGGATTGGGTGGGCAAGGTGAGGGGGACAGTGTGTCAAGTGAACGCCAGTTCTGTCTAAAACATTAGTGATGGTGCAGAAAGCTATGAAGCCACTATAATTTTGGGTTGGGTGTGGCAGATGGTTGGAATGTGGGGGTGGGGGGATGGGGGGCATGGGTGTCCAGAGGATTGAGGTTGGGCAGGTGGGGGGGACTTCAATATTCTTCTAAAAACATGTATGAATGGTGCAGCAAGCTAGTGGACAGCACTCCGTAGGAGATTCGGTGATTGGGGTTTTGGTGTGCATGTGAATGTTGGTGGTGGGGGTGGGGGGCATGGGTTCAGGGATTGGGCGGTGGGCAGGTGGGGGGACATCAAGTTAACGCATTTTCTAAAACTTAATGATGTGGCAGGCAAGCTAGTGGAAGCACTCTAGGATGGTGATTGGGTCGGTGTGCAGATGTGGAATGGTGGGTGGGTGGGGGTGGGGGGCAGTGGGGTCCAGAATTGGGGTCAGGGTTGGGGGACATCAAGTACGCATTTCTTCTAAACATTATGATGGTTGCAGCAGCTATGAAGCACTCTAAGGATGGTGATTGGGTCGGTGTGCATGTGAATGTGGGTGGTGGGTTGATTATTGTGGGCATGGTAGGTAGGGGGCATCAGTACGCATCTGCTAAACAGTTATGATGTGAGTGCAGTGGTGAACACTCTAGGATGGTGATGGGTTGGTGTGGCATGTGAATGGTGGTGGGGGTGGGGGGCATGGGTCAGGGATGGGGGTGGGGGGCAGCAAGAACTCTAGGATGATGTGGCGGGTGGGTGATTGGGTGGGCAGGTGGGCAGGGGGGACATCAATACGCATTCTCCTAAAAAAATTTATATGCAGCATAGCTATGAAGCACCTAGGATGGGTGACGGTCGGTGCATATGTGAATGTTGGTTGGGTGGGGGTGGGGGGCATGGTGCAGTCCATGTAGATGGGCTTGGGACCAGGGTGGTGGGACATCAGAGTACGCATTCTTCTAACATGTATGATTGGTGGCAGCAAGCTATGAAGCACTCTAGGATGGTTGATTGGGGGGTCGGTTGGTGTGCAATGGTGAATGTGTGGTGGTGGGGTGGTGGGGGGGGGGGGGGGCTATGGGTACAGGATTGGGTGGGCACAGAGTGGGGGGACATCAATACGCATTCTGTTCTAAAACATTATGATGGTGCAGCAGCAGCTATGAAGCACTAATGGTGGATTCTAGGATGGTGATTGGTGGAGACAAGGTGGGGGGTGTACGTATTCTTCTAAAACATGTGAATTCTAGGGAGGTGGTGTGGGGGGGTGCGGTGGGGGCATGGGTCGGGATTGGGTGGCAGGTGGGGGGACAGTCAAGTACGCAATGTCTTCTAAAACATTATGATGGGTGCACGCAAGCTATGAAGCACTCTAGGATGGTGATTGGGTTGGTGTGCATGTGAATGTGGTGGTGGGGGTGGGGGGGCATGGGGTCAGGGATTGGGTGGGCAGGTGGGGGGACATCAAGTACGCAATTCTTCTAAAACATTATGATGGTGCAGCAAGCTATGAAAGCCACTCTAGGATGGTGATTGGGTTGGTGTGCATGTGAATGTGGTGGTGGGGGTGGGGGGCATGGGTCAGGGATTGGGTGGGCAGGTGGGGGGACATCAAGTACGCATTCTTCTAAAACATTATGATGGTGCAGCAAGCTATGAAGCACTCTAGGATGGTGATTGGGTTGGTGTGCATGTGAATGTGGTGGTGGGGGTGGGGGGCATGGGTCAGGGATTGGGTGGGCAGGTGGGGGGACATCAAGTACGCATTCTTCTAAAACATTATGATGGTGCAGCAAGCTATGAAGCACTCTAGGATGGTGATTGGGTTGGTGTGCATGTGAATGTGGTGGTGGGGTGGGGGGCATGGGTCAGGGATTGGGTGGGCAGGTGGGGGGGACATCAAGTACGCATTCTTCTAAAACATTATGATGGTGCAGCAAGCTATGAAGCACTCTAGGATGGTGATTGGGTTGGTGTGCATGTGAATGTGGTGGTGGGGGTGGGGGGCATGGGTCAGGGATTGGGTGGGCAGGTGGGGGGACATCAAGTACGCATTCTTCTAAAACATTATGATGGTGCAGCAAGCTATGAAGCACTCTAGGATGGTGATTGGTCGGGTGTGCATGTGAATGTGGTGGTGGGGGTGGGGGCATGGGTCAGGGATTGGGTGGGCAGGTGGGGGGAATCAAGGTACGCATTCTTCTAAAACATTTTATTTATTTATTTATTTATTAATTTATTTATTTATTCAATGAATCATTGCCAGAATGAGGAATTAGGGGCCGGAAAGGAGGAGGAGGAGGAGGAGGTAGAACTCCCTGGCGTGGGTGTGGATTTCAAGGAATTATATCAGTTATGAATTTATATATTTAATTAGTTATTAAATGAATAATTTTAAGAATTAGGATCAGGGGTCTGGGAAGTAGGAGGAGGAGGAGGAGAAGGAGGAGGAGGAGGAGGATAAGGAGGAGGATATCCTACCTGGCTTGGATGTGGACATCAAAGTATGACTTTAATTTATATATTAATTAGTCGATTAACTAATAAATCAATTAATCAATTAATTAAATTCGCAATACTTTATATAGTTATACACACTTTTACAATATGCAAATAATAACAAACAATAAATACACTATGTATGGATTGACGAGGAGCAGGTGTCTGGGAAGGAGGTGGAGGAGGAAGACCTCCCTGACTTGTGTGTGGACATTAATGTGTTGTATTAATTTAATTCCTTAATTTATTTATGTATTGATTTATTCATGTATGTACTTATTTATTTGTCATTAAATTAAATTACATTTAATTCAACTTAATTCAAGTAGAGAAATAATACACCAAGACGAGAGGGGGGGGGGGGGGGGGGTGAAATCCTCAGATCCCATGCCCTTTTTTACTACAGAGGGCTGAGTTTACCACCCACCCACCCACCACACCCGTCTCCGGAACCCACTTTGGAGGCCATTATCTCCTCCCACAATAATAATTAGGGTGTCAAAGTTGGATGCATTTTGCATACCTTGAAAAGACCTACCTGCTGGTGCTGCTCCCATAATCATGCTACATATGTGAAGCAATTAAAAGCAAATCAGACAATACAATCAGCGGTTGTGGGCACACGAACAAAGTGCCATCATCACCATCATTGTTACATGAGAGGTAGGGCCTGGGGGGTTAGGGCTCCCATGCCCCTAATATTCCCTAGCATGTTACTTTAATAAAGTAACATGCTTGGCCTATATCAATCTCATTCTCAGCCAATATGAATCCCATGCTCAAACTATTACAACCAATCACCTAGACAACCAACATTTTCAATTTATCCTAGAGATTCAGCACCAGTGGGCCATGGGGTCATCCTCATCCTCGTCCTCGTCCACATCCTTATCGCCCTCCTCATCACCCTCCTCATCACCCTCCTCTACCTCTCCTCCTTTTCCTCCCTCTTCCTCTCCCTCTCTCCCTCCCATTTCCTCTTTCTTAACCACCCTGCTCCAGAACAGTGCCTGCATCTCTACTAGGGCTACCTCAGCCCACAATAGATCTTGCGGCTTTAGCACCCTTTGATCAAAGGGCCTGTTAGACTTGTGCTCCTTGCCAATGACCCCCTTCAGCTCAGCCACTCTCTGGCTAATGTCTCATTGTCGTCTGTGCTGAGGTGCTGGGCTGGTTGGAAAGACTGCATGTGATGAAGGAGGTGGTAGTTCCACACGTACTTGCGGGTCTTGCCGGGATCAGAAACCCCACACACTTTTGTTATCAGGATTTGGATGATGTGTTGGTGCTGGTTGGTGCAAGATGTTGGCAAATCCCCCCCACCCCCCTTCACACACACACACAATCACTCACGACACTTGTGTTATCAGGATTTGGATGATGTGTTGGTGCTGGTTGGTGCAAGATGTTGGCAAATCCCCCCCCCCGCCCCCCCCCCCATCTACACACATACACACAATCACTCACACACTTGTGTTATCAGGATTTGGATGATGTGTTGGTGCGAGATGTTGGCGACAAGATGTTGACGAATCCGCCCACCACCACCACCACCACACACACACACATATACCTTTTTTTATCAGGATTTGGATGATGTGTTGGTGCGAGATGTTGGCGACAAGATAAAAGGCGATGGGCGCTGGCCCCTAGTCATTGACACATCTGGTCAGACCTCTGTCTTTCTCCGATACATGGTGAGCTTTTTTTACATGTATTATTTATGTATTTATTTATTCATGTATTTATTAATTTCATTCATGTATTTATTAATTAATTAATTGATTAATTAATTAATTAATTTGTTTATTTATTTATTTATTTACGTTTTTATTTATTTATTTTTCTGTTGGGTAAGTCAATGGGTGGATGCGTGGGTGGGGGGAGGGTGGGGGGCTACTTTGCAGTGTTTTGTTGGAGTGGGCGGGTGGGTGGGTGGGTGGGGGCTTATTATCAGAGTTTTGTTTGGGGTGGGTGGGTTGGTGGGTGGGAGGGTGGGTGAGCGGGTGGGTGGGGGCTTCTTATCAGGTGAAATGACGAGCGATACATGGTGACCTTTATAAATAGATTTTTGTTTTGTGTGGGTGGATGGGTGGAGATGGGGTGGGGTGGGGTGGGGTGGGGGGGGGGGGGGGGTTGAGTTTGGGTTGGGGTGGGATCGGGTGGGGGTGGTTGGGGGGTGGCAATTCTGTACATGCCAAGAATGGTGAATCTGGTGAATCATATATAAAATGAAATAAAAGGAATGATAGTGAAATGATTTTATCGAAAGGATTTATAATGAAACTTGGTGTAATACACGTGTACAGGACAATACGTAATTATGTGAATGCTCTATAAAATAAAATAAAAGGAATGATCGTGGAATGATTGATAACGAAATGTGTTGTCATGCTTGTGTACATGATACCGAATTCCGTTCGATGAAATTAAAACAAAGGAATGGCAGTGAAATGATTTATAATGAAACTTGTTGTACTGCTCCGGTACAGAACACCAATTATGTGAAGGCCCCATGAAATGAAAGAAAAGGAATTATAATCAGTGCCATTATGTTGGATTTATAATGAAACTTGGTGTACTGCTCCTGTAATCGAAGTAATTTATCTGCATAGCACAAACTCGCCCTCCCCCCCCCCCGTTTACGATTTGTTGGGGTTTAGTACACTAGTGTTTATTTTTTTAACTGCCTTTTACGTTTTTACTGCCTGCAACTTTTTATTTATAAATCGCTTTTTATTGATTTAAAAGCTGCCTTTTATCTTCAACTATTTTTAATTTTAAACTGCCTTTCACTTTCTAAATTTGTTAAATGCCTTTTATTGTTTTTATTTATAAACCGCCTTTTTCTGTTTTTTTAAATGCTTTTTATCTCCATAAGTGCCAAAGTCCTAAAACGCTCTAAGTTGAATTGCTATTGTGATTCAAGGTCCCACATGACCCCAACTGCTCGGAATTGAATTCTGAGTAGATCATATTGTCCGCAAATACGGCAGCTAGGCACACAGCTAATTTCTGTTCGCATTCGCATCTGGCTGCGATCCCGCGAGCTACCGCGAATGAAGTTTCCGGGGGATATAAACAAATATGTTTTTGAATTTATTTGAAAAGTGTGTTTTGAAATTTGAAATTTGAAAACTTTTGTTTAGTTGTTCTACATGCTATCAAGCAAAAACTGCAACTCAGAATGATGCATCTGAGCCTACGCAGCTACGTACTTGAGTCAGGACACCCACAAAATGCAAATTATGAATGATTGTTGGCTATCTGTACTGCCGTGCCGCCTGTACGCTACTCGCTACTTGTTTCGCTCTCACAACCTACCATCACTATGACATGTAAAGGAATGTGTGATCTACAGGACTACCTACTTTTTATTTTAATGGAATTTGTTTTGAGCGCGATAGACCTTGAAAAAATTAGCAAGTTTCACTTGACCTGGTTCCCACCAATTGAGCAAACTCAAATTTGAGTATTTATATGTTTAATTGATGTGGTTGGGCAACTTGATGCCAAAACATATTTGTCTCAGGACTGTAGGCCATAGGCTAAAACCACGCCATTCATGCTCACCAAGACTTAGGCACCTATGGAGATACTACCGGTATTTTTAATTTTAAACTGATTTTTACTGTTTTTATTTATAACCGCCTATTTGTTAATTGGCTTTTACAATTTGTGTGTGTTGGGATTCAGTACACAAGTGCTTGTTTTGTAAACTGCCTTTTACTGTTTTTAAGGTTGGGCAAGCTGCGTGAAACAAGGGTCAGTTACGTATTTAGGTTATTTAAATGATCTGCACAGCACACGCTCCGCCCCCCCCCCCCCCCCCCACACACACACCCACAGCACACAAAATATATGAATGCTCTATCATGCAACCCACCTCTCGCAACCCACAGGACACAAATTATGTGAATGCTCTATCACGCAGCGACATGGAGCCTAACCGATTGAGGCGCTCCATCTTAGGGGGCCTGCGATACGGAAAGGTACGTTCTTAGTTAAGTTTCTAATGAGCTTTGATGAGTGTTGTTTTCCATTTTAGGAGGCCTTAAAGGTAAGTGTGTAGTGGAGTTTCTGTTGAGTGTTTTTCTCTTTTTATTGGGGTTGGGTGATGTATATGGGGAGCCTGCGGTACATCAAAGTAAATGTGTAGTGGAGTTCCTAATGAGTGTTGATTCTTTATGACTGGAGTTGGGTGATAAATTTGGGTGGGCTGCGGTACAGAAAAGTACATGTGTATTGGAGTTCCTAATGAGTGTTGATTCCTTATGACTGTAGTTGGATGGTGTATTTGGGGGGCCTGCGGTGCAGAAAAGTACTTGGTAGTGGAGTTTCTGTTCAGAGTTGATTCCTTATGACTGTAGTTGGGTGGGGTGTATGGGGGGCCTGCGGTATATTAAAGCACTTGTGTAGTGGAGTTCCTGATGGGTGTTGATTCCCTATTACAAGGGTTGGTTTTGGTGTATAAGGGGCCTGCGGTGCATAAAAGTGCATGTGTAGTGGAATTCCTGATGGTTGTTGATTCCCTATGACTGTAGGTGGGTGGTGTATTTTGGGGGCCTGCGGTACGGAAAAGTACATGTGCATTGGAGTTCCTAATGAGTGTTGATTCCTTATGACTAGAGTTGAGTGGTGTAATTCCAGGTGCTTGCGGTACAGAAAGGTACATGTGTATTGGAGTTCCTAATGCGTGATGATTCCTTATGACTGTAGTTGGATGGTGTATTTGGGGGGGTCTGCGGTACAGAAAAGTACATGTGTAGTGGAGTTTCTGTTGAGTGTTGTTTCCTTACAATTGGAGTTGGGTGATGTATTTGGGGGCCTGCGGTATGGAAAAGTACATGTGTATTGGAGTTCCTAAGGATCGTTGATTCCTTATGACTGGATTTGGGTGTTCAATTAATGATCGAACCATGTCTGCTGGCTGCGCTCGAGCTGTGGCAGGTTAGTAATGCACGAGTATTACTTTGATGCCTTATAGCAATTCAGGGGATGAACTAGACAAAACATTTCTGCGAGAACTGGTGCTTAGTACTTAGTCGAGAATTTTGGCCTTTGGAATTCTCAACAATTTGGCCTTTGGAATTCTCGACAAATCTCGACGAAGTACAAAACGTTTGTCCAGTTCATCCCCTGAATTGCTATAATGATTTAACCATGTTTTTTGGCCGCGCTGCTGCCTGCACCACCCTGTCCGGCGGTGCTGGAGGCCTCATGGACGCATGATCACCGGCTTCATCAGGGCCAATAAGTGGGATGTTGATCAGATGTGTAATGGTGCGCTGGTTGGATTTGTGTCCATCACTGCTGGAGCCCAGGTGCTGGAGCCTTGCGACCAGGGTAATGATAACGCCTGGAGGGGCGTGGTGTTCAGGGAGCCCGTCGTACGCGGGTGGGGAGCGGTCTCCTACCTCAACTGGACAAGCTACCATCGCGGTAGACGACGACCTGCAACGCCAAGAGCGACCGAAGGGGGAGTCGAACCCCCGACACTTCATTCTTTAGCGATCTGGTGTACCACTAGACCATTGAAAATCACTGAAAGAGGCTGCGACCAGGGTACTACAAAGCGCGCATGGCAGCGCGTTTTCGAGCTGCCTTTTTGAGCCCCACTGCGCATTTCGCGCAGGTTTTTCAACCCCCTGTGGGCGCAGCGCGCAGTTTTTGCACTAGAAAGCGCTGACCAATTTGACGTTTGTGCGCTTTAAGCGCTGGCCAAGTTGATAAAATGTAGTACCCTGCTTGAGACGCCATCCTGGCCGTTTGTGATGGTGTAATAACAACGCCTCTTGGGGCGTGGTATTGAGGGAGCCCCATATTACGGCAGTGGGGCATGGGCTGCTACTTTACCTGGACATAGCTGCCATGGTGGTTGACAGCGACTGCGAACATTAAAACGCACCCGTGGGGATTCGAACCCCGCACCTTTGTCGTTCAAGGAGCTCTGCCATTGAGCCATTCGTTGAATGGGGTCGAGGCGGTGTATTTATCTTGTTCCTTATTTATTCTTTAACTCGGTCTGCTTGCACTTCCTTGTCAAACTTACACAACCTTGTTTGGACTTGCACCGCCCTGTACAGCCTGTTGTACTGGACCTTATGGACATCGATTCACTTTGGAGCGAACTGCCACGTTTGTTCGATGCGGTGCAAGCTGGCTTCTTGGATTCACTCATGGACAAGTGAGTGGCATGTGTATATATATGTGTATGTTTTGTTCCTGGTATTCTTTATTGATTTTTTTTAATTATAATCAGTTACAATTGATGTTTTGTATATTTGATGCGGTGCAAGCTGGCTTCTTGGATTCATTCATGGACAAGTTTTAAGAGCGTGTCGCAAGCGACACGGAAATCGCTTTGGCAGTCACCGGCAGGGAGTTTCGGAAGTAGTGGAGTAAGTAGCTACTCGTAGCTGAATATAGCTACAAAGATTGAACAACTTTTGCGAAGGATTTTGACCGCTGCGATGCTGATAACTCTAGTCATGTGCACTCCAACTATGAGCAACAATTGTGGGTGCGGAGGTGGTCGGAATCGTTCAAACGCCTGGGCAGCTGTCGGACAGACGGACAGACGGATAGAGAGATGTATAGACGGACAGACAGCGGAGAGAGACACGGGGGCCCCTGGGGGGTCCAGAGGGGGCTAAAGCGAAAATTGAGTGGCATGTATTTTTACATTATATATATATATATATATATATATATATATATATATATATATATATATATATATATATATATATATATATATATATATACATATATAAATATACTGGTACGGTAGCCCGTGTGGCCGGTGGCCACACAGACACACATCACCCCCACCCCAATCATAGTAGGGTGCCCGTTGGGCTGGGTTACAGAATAGGCTACACATATGTCATCACCTCCACCCCTCTCATAAACACAGTCATCATGTTTCCCCCACTTCAAATGCTAACGTATCTGCCCCCCCCCCCCCCCCCCCCCCCCCCCCCCCCCACACACACACACAGTCCCCACTCTGCCCAAACCTCGACCCAGGCCCAATCTCAAATTTGCCTCACCCCTTTACCTGCCAACACACATGTACTTCCGATTAATCTGATCTTCTCTCGGCTACTTTAGCAGATGGGTTTAACAGAAGCGATTATGATATTTCCAGCTGAGTTCGAAATCGCGCAGACGTTTGGACGTTTCGTCAGACGGCGCGGAAATGCGAAGACTTTTGGAAATTGCAAACGAACGTCTGCGCAGTTTCAGACTCAGGTTGAAACATCGGAATTGCGCGAGAGCAAAGCTGCTTACCTGTAGCTTCCTCTTCGCGCATGGATACCTGGTTGGGCGTGCAAGCTGTTTCCCGAAAGGGCCTTCGTTCGGTCAACTCTATCACGCACTCGCTACAGCTCATCGCGAAAATAACCTTATCGTTGCAGGGTGGGAGTGGTGTGGGGTGGGGGTGAAGATCTTGAAGAGGTATTGCCCGCGGTGCAAGGAGCACGCAGCAAGAAGGAAGTCGGAAGTCGGAAGAACGTCACAGGGTTGCAGGGACTTAGATCGTGCAGAGATACCATCACATGAGCCGTGCGAGTGTCTTAGCTCGCAGGAAGATGAATGTATCAATAGAGCCTGCAGAAAGGCTGGAGAATGGAAGTCAACCACCTCCAATCACGAATCAAGCGATGTGAAAGCACAATGAGATGACGAATGAAATGCTGAGATGAAGAATCAAGGGCGCATGCGTGAGCCAAGTGAAAGTCAAGGGCCAGCCGAATCATGAGCCGAAGTGAAAGTTCTGGAGCATGAGCCGCAGGTCGCTCCGTGAAGAAGCATTACACTGAAAACTATTATTCCGAGCGCCATGCAAAGCGATCTGAGGGTCAGCAAATGACCTCCGAGGAGAGGATCTCCTCACTCGTTTCATTGCAATTCATTGCAGTCACAGTGTGGGGGGCAGTTGAGGATATGAAATGAGCGCGCGCATAGCTTAGCGCATCTGCTGTTTCGGTAATTGAAATTTTGCTGGGCGAAGACTTGGGTGTACGGAAAGTCGGTTGCAAGTCGGTTACACATCGCACGCTCATGGCACGTGGGTACGCGATGATGACACCACCACAACCACGACCGCGACCATGATTTCTGTATATATATATATATATATATATATATATTAAAGGGGCCCTCCTTTACACCGCAGCTGGGGGAAGTCACCATGGCAAACATAGTAAGTGTCAACCTCCAGGTTGATGGGACCAGGGTAATTCAAAGCGCGCGCTTTTGCGCTTTTGAGCGCTGACTTTTCGACCCACTCTGCGCTTTAAGCGCAGTTTTTTTGCAACCCCTTGTGGGCGCTGCAAGCATTTTTTAGGCTTTTTGCACTACCAAGCGCAGTTTTTTTGTTTTCAAGTGCGCTAAAGCGCTGGCCAATTAGGCCATTTGAAGTGCCCTGGTAGGGACCCCTGCACGCTCTCGCCCTTGCAACTCTCATCCAATCCCTCGCAAGTCCTATGCAGCGTCGCAAGCGACGTGGAAAATTGGCGGAGAGTGTTGGCGACGGAACGTCAGGTGGCATCGGAAATGGAGCTGACCGAAGCCAGTTAGTTATGAGACAGTTGGCTGACGTGTCAGGCTTCGTTTTTTCGGCCGGTCAGTCTGGGGGCTCTCGCCCTTGCATCCCCTTATCCAATCCCTGACATCTATTCCCATTGTATCCAGTGTCGATACATTGATTGGTTTGCATTTTACTATAGCGAAAGCGCGATAGAGGACTGGCTGAAATGTTCTGGTCAAAACAACAGCTGCAGGCCCAACTAAAATAATGATAGCGCCTGGTGGGGCATGGTACTAAGGGAGCCCCGTCTTACAGCGGTAGAGCACGGGCTGGTACTTTACCGTGACAAAGCTAACATGGTGGTTGACAGCAGCCGCGAACACTAAAGCGCACCCATAGCATGTAGTATTCTCAGAGGGGTTGGCTTTCGCCATGTGCTGCATGTACCGCATGTACTGCATGTAATATTTTCAGTGGGGTTGGCTTTTGCCATATGCCACATGTACTGCATGTACCGCATGTAGTCTTTTCAGTGGGGTTGGCTTACGCCATGTGCCACATGTACCGCATGTACCGCATGTAGTATTTTCAGTGGGGTTGGCTTACGCCATGTGCCACTTGTACCGAATGTACCGCATGTAGTATTTTCAGTGGGGTTGGCTTTCGCCATATGCCACATGTACCGCATGTACCGCATGTAGTATTTTCAGTGGGGCTGGCTTACGCCATGTGCCGCATGTACCGCATGTACCACATGTAGTATTTTCAGTGGGGTTGGTTTTCATAAGTTGTTGGTAGGTTGAATCCGCATCCTGCTCTGTATCCACTTCGTATTTCTGCATGATCTTAGCCCACAGCTATAGTGAGGGGGGTAAGGTAGGGAGAAGGGCAGTATGTATGCGTGTGCGAGGTTGGGGAAATGGAGAGTTGGGGGGGAGGGTTGAGGATATTCCACCCTGGGTGGGGATGGCTGTGTATGGGGGGGGAGGGGGGAGAAAGAGAATGTGTGTGGATGGTGTGGGGTGAGGGGCTGGGAGAGGTCGGGAAAAGTAGGTGATTCTGTGTGTCTAGCTTGGTTGGGTTAGAATGGTATGACTAAAATAATGACACATGCACCATGATGCACTGTACTGCAGGATTCTGTAGAGTGCAGAGAAGTACAAGCAGCTCAACTGTACAATACTGACACATGCACCACATGGCACTGTACTGCAGGAGTATGTTGAATGCAGAGAAGGACAAGCAGCTAGACTGTAAAATGCTGACACAAGTGCCACATGGCACTGTACTGCAGGAGTATGTAGAGTGCAGAGAAGTAAACGCAGCTCAATTGTACAATACTGACACATGTACCACGATGCACTGTACTGCAGGATTATATTGAGTGCAGAGAAGTACAAGCAGCTAAACTGTAAAATACTGGCAAATGTACCACAATGCACTGTACTGCAGGAGTCTGCTGAGTGTAGAGAAGTTAAAGCAGCTGAACTGTAAAATACTGACACATGTGCCACGATTCACTGTACTGCAGGAGTCTGTTGAGTGCAGCGAAGTACAAGCAGCTCATCAGAAAGGAAGATGGAGAAGAGTATGAAGAAAACCAATTCCAGGTAAGGAATTGTAACTAAGTAATAAGTAATAATATTGGGGTAGTACCCTGAAGGATTTTTATTTTCGGCCACCAGCTACAGCTCCTTGAGCCAGCCACTGGGCCGAGCCTTACAAATTCAGCAGCGCTAGAAAGCTGATTACGGCAGCTTCAAGGAGCACTAGGTTGCTATATATCGGTAATGGTAATGATAACAATATGTGTACATCTTATATATTTGGCAAGCTATCCATTCATATGTCAATATGTGTGCATCTTATATATTTAGCAAGCTATCTATTCATATGTCAATATGTGTACATCTTATATATTTAGCAAGCTATCCATTCATATGTCAATATGTGTACATCTTATATATTTAGCAAGCTATCCATTCATATGTCAATATGTGTACATCTCATATTTAGCAAGTCATCCATTAATATACGATTAGGGAACGGCAACTAATAAAAGTGTTTGAAAAACTAATATTACCGGTATCCAATATTATTAGTGTCACAATAATTTTAGTTTTTCAAATAAACTCGAGTTTCTGTTGAGACAGCTCGTCCGACTAATATGAAATAATATGAAATAATATTCTTTATTCACTAATATTATATTACATAGCCGAACCTTACATATGAGTACATCTTATATATGGGTACCTTCAAGTGCTCCGTGACCAAATGATAACAAGTCCCCGTAATAACACGCCCCACCAGGAGTTATCATTACTGGTGGCCATTCACCAGGATTAGACAAGGTGTAACTTGCGTATGACCAAGCGCTGGCCGTGGATAACTCATCAACGGTGTACAACTGCACATCCAAAACAATACAAGTTATATGCAGCGTCGCAAGCGACCCTACAAATTGGTGTAAATTGCTCTCCACAGAGCGACAGGTGGCAACAGAAGGGATTTAGTTACGAGACCGTTGGCTGACGTACCAGGCTCCATCTCGGTCAGACAGTCGCTCGTACAGACGGGCAAATGGGTAACCCTGGGGGTTTTTGCCCTCTTGAAGAGGGGGCTCGGACAAAAATCAAAATCTACAAACACCTGATCCAGTATAACAAGTTACAGAAACCTGATTCCAGGTATAAACAAGTTACAGAAACCTGATTCCAGGTTTATAAAAAGTTACAGACCTGAAGGTATAAAACAAGTTACAACCTGATTCCAGGTAAACAAGTTACAGAACCTGATTCCAGGTATAAACAAGTTACAGAAACCTGATTCCAGGTATAAACAAGTTACAGAAACCTGATTCCAGGTATAAACAAGTTACAGAAACCTGATTCCAGGTATGAACAAGTTACAGGAACCTGATTCCAGGTATAAACAAGTTACAGAACCTGATTCCAGGTATAAACAAGTTACAGGAAACCTGATTTCAGGTATAAACAAGTTACAGAACTTGATTCCAGGTATAAACAAGTTACAGAACCTGATTCCAGGTATAAACAAGTTACAGAAACCTGATTCCAGGTATAAACAAGTTACAGAAACCTGATTCCAGGTATAAACAAGTTACAGAAACCTGATTCCAGGTATGAACAAGTTACAGGAACCTGATTCCAGGTATACAAGTTACAGAAACTGATTCCAGGTATACAAGTTACAGAACCTGATTCCAGGTATAAACAAGTTACAGAAACCTGATTCCAGGTATAAACAAGTTACAGAAACTGATTCAGGTTATAAACAAGTTACAGAAACCTGATTCCAGGTATAAACAAGTTACAGAAACCTGATTCCAGGTATAAACAAGTTACAGAAACCTGATTCCAGGTATAAACAAGTTACAGAAACCTGATTCCAGGTATAAACAAGTTACAGAAACCTGATTCCAGGTATAAAACAAGTTACAGAACCTGATTCACAGAAACCTGATTCCAGGTAATAAAACAAGTTTACAGAAACCTGATTCCAGGTATAAACAAGTTACAGGAACCTGATTCCAGGTATAAACAAGTTACAGAAACCTTGATTCCAGGTATAAACAAGTTACAGTTACAGAAACCTGATTCCAGGTATAAACAAGTTACAGGAACCTGATTCCAGGTATAAACAAGTTTACAGGAAACCTGATTCCAGGTATAAACAGTTTACAGAAACCTGATTCCAGGTATAAACAAGTTACAAGAAACCTGATTCCAGGTATGACAAGTTACAGGTAAAACCTGATTCCAGGTATAAACAAGTTACAGAACCTGATTCAGGTATAAACAAGTTACAGAAACCTGATTCCAGGTATAAAAACCATTCCAGTATACAGAAACCTGATTGATTTGAACAAGTTACACGTATAAAACAAGTTACAGGAACCTGATTCCAGGTATAAACAAGTTACAGAAACCTGATTCCAGGTATAAACAAGTTACAGAAACCTGAATTCCAGGTATAAACAAGTTACAGAAAACCTGATTCCAGGTATAAACAAGTTACAGAAACCTGATTCCAGGTATAAACAAGTTACAGAAACCTGATTCCAGGTATAAACAAGTTACAGAACCTGATTCCAGGTATAAACAAGTTACAGAAACCTGATTCCAGGTATAAACAAGTTACAGAAACCTGATTCCAGGTATAAACAAGTTACAGAAACCTGATTCCAGGTATAAACAAGTTACAGAAAACCTGATTCCAGGTATAAACAAGTTACAGAACCTGATTCCAGGTATAAACAAGTTACAGGAAACCTGATTCCAGGTATAAACAAGTTACAGAAACCTGATTCCAGGTATAAACAAGTTACAGGAACCTGATTCCAGGTATAAACAAGTTACAGAAACCTGATTCCAGGTATAAACAAGTTACAGAAACCTGATTCCAGGTATAAACAAGTTACAGAAACCTGATTCCAGGTATAAACAAGTTACAGAAACCTGATTCCAGGTATAAACAAGTTACAGAAACCTGATTCCAGGTATAAACAAGTTACAGAAACCTGATTCCAGGTATAAACAAGTTACAGAAACCTGATTCCAGGTATAAACAAGTTACAGAAACCTGATTCCAGGTATAAACAAGTTACAGAACCTGATTCCAGTATAAACAAGTTACAGAAACCTGATTCCAGGTATAAACAAGTTACAGGAAACCTGATTCCAGGTATAAACAAGTTACAGAAACCTGATTCCAGGTATAAACAAGTTACAGAAACCTGATTCCAGGTATAAACAAGTTACAGGAAACCTGATTCCAGGTATAAACAAGTTACAGAAACCTGATTCCAGGTATAAACAAGTTACAGAAACCTGATTCCAGGTATAAACAAGTTACAGAAACCTGATTCCAGGTATAAACAAGTTACAGAAACCTGATTCCAGTATAAACAAGTTACAGAAACCTGATTCCAGGTATAAACAAGTTACAGAAACCTGATTCCAGGTATAAACAAGTTACAGAAACCTGATTCCAGGTATAAACAAGTTACAGAAACCTGATTCCAGGTATAAACAAGTTACAGAAACCTGATTCCAGGTATAAACAAGTTACAGAAACCTGATTCCAGGTATAAACAAGTTACAGAAACCTGATTCCAGGTATGAACAAGTTACAGGAAACCTGATTCCAGGTATAAACAAGTTACAGAAACCTGATTCCAGGTATAAACAAGTTACAGAAACCTGATTCCAGGTATAAACAAGTTACAGAAACCTGATTCCAGGTATAAACAAGTTACAGAAACCTGATTCCAGGTATAAACAAGTTACAGAAACCTGATTCCAGGTATAAACAAGTTACAGAAACCTGATTCCAGGTATAAACAAGTTACAGAAACCTGATTCCAGGTATAAACAAGTTACAGAAACCTGATTCCAGGTATAAACAAGTTACAGAAACCTGATTCCAGGTATAAACAAGTTACAGAAACCTGATTCCAGGTATAAACAAGTTTACAGAAACCTGATTCCAGGTATAAACAAGTTACAGAAACCTGATTCCAGGTATAAACAAGTTACAGAACCTGATTCCAGGTATAAACAAGTTACAGAAACCTGATTCCAGGTATGAACAAGTTACAGAAACCTGATTCCAGGTATAAACAAGTTACAGAAACCTGATTCCAGGTATAAACAAGTTACAGAAACCTGATTCCAGGTATAAACAAGTTACAGAAACCTGATTCCAGGTATAAACAAGTTACAGAAAACCTGATTCCAGGTATAAACAAGTTACAGAAACCTGATTCCAGGTATAAACAAGTTACAGAAACCTGATTCCAGGTATAAACAAGTTACAGAAACCTGATTCCAGGTATAAACAAGTTACAGAAACCTGATTCCAGGTATAAACAAGTTACAGAAACCTGATTCCAGGTATAAACAAGTTACAGAAACCTGATTCCAGGTATAAACAAGTTACAGAAACCTGATTCCAGGTATAAACAAGTTACAGAAACCTGATTCCAGGTATAAACAAGTTACAGAAACCTGATTCCAGGTATAAACAAGTTACAGAAACCTGATTCCAGGTATAAACAAGTTACAGAAACCTGATTCCAGGTATAAACAAGTTACAGAAACCTGATTCCAGGTATAAACAAGTTACAGAAACCTGATTCCAGGTATAAACAAGTTACAGAAACCTGATTCCAGGTATAAACAAGTTACAGAAACCTGATTCCAGGTATAAACAAGTTACAGAACCTGATTCCAGGTATAAACAAGTTACAGAAACCTGATTCCAGGTATAAACAAGTTACAGAAACCTGATTCCAGGTATAAACAAGTTACAGAAACCTGATTCCAGGTATAAACAAGTTACAGAACCTGATTCCAGGTATAAACAAGTTACAGAAACCTGATTCCAGGTATAAACAAGTTACAGAAACCTGATTCCAGGTATAAACAAGTTACAGAAACCTGATTCCAGGTATAAAACAAGTTACAGAAACCTGATTCCAGGTATAAACAAGTTACAGGAACCTGATTCCAGGTATAAACAAGTTACAGAAACCTGATTCCAGGTATAAACAAGTTACAGAAACCTGATTCCAGGTATAAACAAGTTACAGAAACCTGATTCCAGGTATAAACAAGTTACAGAAACCTGATTCCAGGTATAAACAAGTTACAGAAACCTGATTCCAGGTATAAACAAGTTACAGAAACCTGATTCCAGGTATAAACAAGTTACAGAAACCTGATTCCAGGTATAAACAAGTTACAGAAACCTGATTCCAGGTATAAACAAGTTACAGAAACCTGATTCCAGGTATAAACAAGTTACAGGAAACCTGATTCCAGTATAAACAAGTTACAGAAACCTGATTCCAGGTATAAACAAGTTACAGAAACCTGATTCCAGGTATAAACAAGTTACAGAAACCTGATTCCAGGTATAAACAAGTTACAGAAACCTGATTCCAGGTATAAACAAGTTACAGAAACCTGATTCCAGGTATAAACAAGTTACAGAAACCTGATTCCAGGTATAAACAAGTTACAGAAACCTGATTCCAGGTATAAACAAGTTACAGAAACCTGATTCCAGGTATAAACAAGTTACAGAAACCTGATTCCAGGTATAAACAAGTTACAGAAACCTGATTCCAGGTATAAACAAGTTACAGAAACCTGATTCCAGGTATAAACAAGTTACAGAAACCTGATTCCAGGTATAAACAAGTTACAGAAACCTGATTCCAGGTATAAACAAGTTACAGAAACCTGATTCCAGGTATAAACAAGTTACAGAACCTGATTCCAGGTATAAACAAGTTACAGAAACCTGATTCCAGGTATAAACAAGTTACAGAACCTGATTCCAGGTATAAACAAGTTACAGAAACCTGATTCCAGGTATAAACAAGTTACAGAAACCTGATTCCAGGTATAAACAAGTTACAGAAACCTGATTCCAGGTATAAACAAGTTACAGGAACCTGATTCCAGGTATAAACAAGTTACAGAAACCTGATTCCAGGTATAAACAAGTTACAGAAACCTGATTCCAGGTATAAACAAGTTACAGAAACCTGATTCCAGGTATAAACAAGTTACAGAAACCTGATTCCAGGTATAAACAAGTTACAGGAACCTGATTCCAGGTATAAACAAGTTACAGAAACCTGATTCCAGGTATAAACAAGTTACAGAAACCTGATTCCAGGTATAAACAAGTTACAGGAACCTGATTCCAGGTATAAACAAGTTACAGAAACCTGATTCCAGGTATAAACAAGTTACAGGAAACCTGATTCCAGGTATAAACAAGTTACAGAAACCTGATTCCAGGTATAAACAAGTTACAGAAACCTGATTCCAGGTATAAACAAGTTACAGAAACCTGATTCCAGGTATAAACAAGTTACAGAAACCTGATTCCAGGTATAAACAAGTTACAGAAACCTGATTCCAGGTATAAACAAGTTACAGAAACCTGATTCCAGGTATAAACAAGTTACAGAAACCTGATTCCAGGTATAAACAAGTTACAGGAAACCTGATTCCAGGTATAAACAAGTTACAGGAAACCTGATTCCAGGTATAAACAAGTTACAGAAACCTGATTCCAGGTATAAACAAGTTACAGGAAACCTGATTCCAGGTATAAACAAGTTACAGAAACCTGATTCCAGGTATAAACAAGTTACAGAAACCTGATTCCAGGTATAAACAAGTTACAGAAACCTGATTCCAGGTATAAACAAGTTACAGAAACCTGATTCCAGGTATAAACAAGTTACAGAACCTGATTCCAGGTATAAACAAGTTACAGAAACCTGATTCCAGGTATAAACAAGTTACAGAAACCTGATTCCAGGTATAAACAAGTTACAGAAACCTGATTCCAGGTATAAACAAGTTACAGAAACCTGATTCCAGGTATAAACAAGTTACAGAAACCTGATTCCAGGTATAAACAAGTTACAGAAACCTGATTCCAGGTATAAACAAGTTACAGAAACCTGATTCCAGGTATAAACAAGTTACAGAAACCTGATTCCAGGTATAAACAAGTTACAGAAACCTGATTCCAGGTATAAACAAGTTACAGAAACCTGATTCCAGGTATAAACAAGTTACAGAACCTGATTCCAGGTATAAACAAGTTACAGAAACCTGATTCCAGGTATAAACAAGTTACAGAAACCTGATTCCAGGTATAAACAAGTTACAGAAACCTGATTCCAGGTATAAACAAGTTACAGGAAACCTGATTCCAGGTATAAACAAGTTACAGAAACCTGATTCCAGGTATAAACAAGTTACAGAAACCTGATTCCAGGTATAAACAAGTTACAGAAACCTGATTCCAGGTATAAACAAGTTACAGAAACCTGATTCCAGGTATAAACAAGTTACAGAAACCTGATTCCAGGTATAAACAAGTTACAGAAACCTGATTCCAGGTATAAACAAGTTACAGGAACCTGATTCCAGGTATAAACAAGTTACAGAAACCTGATTCCAGGTATAAACAAGTTACAGAAACCTGATTCCAGGTATAAACAAGTTACAGAACCTGATTCCAGGTATAAACAAGTTACAGAAACCTGATTCCAGGTATAAACAAGTTACAGAACCTGATTCCAGGTATAAACAAGTTACAGAAACCTGATTCCAGGTATAAACAAGTTACAGAAACCTGATTCCAGGTATAAACAAGTTACAGAAACCTGATTCCAGGTATAAACAAGTTACAGAAACCTGATTCCAGGTATAAACAAGTTACAGGAAACCTGATTCCAGGTATAAACAAGTTACAGAAACCTGATTCCAGGTATAAACAAGTTACAGAAACCTGATTCCAGGTATAAACAAGTTACAGAAACCTGATTCCAGGTATAAACAAGTTACAGAAACCTGATTCCAGGTATAAACAAGTTACAGGAAACCTGATTCCAGGTATAAACAAGTTACAGAAACCTGATTCCAGGTATAAACAAGTTACAGAAACCTGATTCCAGGTATAAACAAGTTACAGAAACCTGATTCCAGGTATAAACAAGTTACAGGAACCTGATTCCAGGTATAAACAAGTTACAGGAACCTGATTCCAGGTATAAACAAGTTACAGAAACCTGATTCCAGGTATAAACAAGTTACAGGAACCTGATTCCAGGTATAAACAAGTTACAGAAACCTGATTCCAGGTATAAACAAGTTACAGAAACCTGATTCCAGGTATGAACAAGTTACAGAAACCTGATTCCAGGTATAAACAAGTTACAGAAACCTGATTCCAGGTATAAACAAGTTACAGAAACCTGATTCCAGGTATAAACAAGTTACAGAAACCTGATTCCAGGTATAAACAAGTTACAGGAACCTGATTCCAGGTATAAACAAGTTACAGAAACCTGATTCCAGGTATAAACAAGTTACAGAAACCTGATTCCAGGTATAAACAAGTTACAGAAACCTGATTCCAGGTATAAACAAGTTACAGAAACCTGATTCCAGGTATAAACAAGTTACAGAAACCTGATTCCAGGTATAAACAAGTTACAGAAACCTGATTCCAGGTATAAACAAGTTACAGAACCTGATTCCAGGTATAAACAAGTTACAGAAACCTGATTCCAGGTATAAACAAGTTACAGAAACCTGATTCCAGGTATAAACAAGTTACAGAAACCTGATTCCAGGTATAAACAAGTTACAGAAACCTGATTCCAGGTATAAACAAGTTACAGAAACCTGATTCCAGGTATAAACAAGTTACAGAAACCTGATTCCAGGTATAAACAAGTTACAGAAACCTGATTCCAGGTATAAACAAGTTACAGAAACCTGATTCCAGGTATAAACAAGTTACAGAAACCTGATTCCAGGTATAAACAAGTTACAGAAACCTGATTCCAGGTATAAACAAGTTACAGAAACCTGATTCCAGGTATAAACAAGTTACAGAACCTGATTCCAGGTATAAACAAGTTACAGAAACCTGATTCCAGGTATAAACAAGTTACAGAAACCTGATTCCAGGTATAAACAAGTTACAGAAACCTGATTCCAGGTATAAACAAGTTACAGAAACCTGATTCCAGGTATAAACAAGTTACAGAAACCTGATTCCAGGTATAAACAAGTTACAGAAACCTGATTCCAGGTATAAACAAGTTACAGAAACCTGATTCCAGGTATAAACAAGTTACAGAAACCTGATTCCAGGTATAAACAAGTTACAGAAACCTGATTCCAGGTATAAACAAGTTACAGAAACCTGATTCCAGGTATAAACAAGTTACAGAACCTGATTCCAGGTATAAACAAGTTACAGAAACCTGATTCCAGGTATAAACAAGTTACAGAAACCTGATTCCAGGTATAAACAAGTTACAGAAACCTGATTCCAGGTATAAACAAGTTACAGAAACCTGATTCCAGGTATAAACAAGTTACAGAAACCTGATTCCAGGTATAAACAAGTTACAGGAAACCTGATTCCAGGTATAAACAAGTTACAGAAACCTGATTCCAGGTATAAACAAGTTACAGAAACCTGATTCCAGGTATAAACAAGTTACAGAAACCTGATTCCAGGTATAAACAAGTTACAGAAACCTGATTCCAGGTATAAACAAGTTACAGAAACCTGATTCCAGGTATAAACAAGTTACAGAAACCTGATTCCAGGTATAAACAAGTTACAGAAACCTGATTCCAGGTATAAACAAGTTACAGAAACCTGATTCCAGGTATAAACAAGTTACAGAAACCTGATTCCAGGTATAAACAAGTTACAGAACCTGATTCCAGGTATAAACAAGTTACAGAAACCTGATTCCAGGTATAAACAAGTTACAGAAACCTGATTCCAGGTAAACAATAAACAAGTTTACAGAAACCTGATTCCAGGTATAAACAAGTTACAGAAACCTGATTCCAGGTATAAACAAGTTTACAGAACCTGATTCCAGGTATAAACAAGTTACAGGAAACCTGATTCCAGGTATAAACAAGTTACAGAAACCTGATTCCAGGTATAAACAAGTTACAGAAACCTGATTCCAGGTATAAAACAAGTTACAGAAACCTGATTCCAGGTATAAACAAGTTACAGAAACCTGATTCCAGGTATAAACAAGTTACAGAAACCTGATTCCAGGTATAAACAAGTTACAGGAACCTGATTCCAGGTATAAACAAGTTACAGAAACCTGATTCCAGGTATAAACAAGTTACAGAAACCTGATTCCAGGTATAAACAAGTTACAGAACCTGATTCCAGGTATAAACAAGTTACAGAAACCTGATTCCAGGTATAAACAAGTTACAGAAACCTGATTCCAGGTATAAACAAGTTACAGAAACCTGATTCCAGGTATAAACAAGTTACAGAAACCTGATTCCAGGTATAAACAAGTTACAGAAACCTGATTCCAGGTATAAACAAGTTACAGAAACCTGATTCCAGGTATAAACAAGTTACAGAAACCTGATTCCAGGTATAAACAAGTTACAGAACCTGATTCCAGGTATAAACAAGTTACAGAAACCTGATTCCAGGTATAAACAAGTTACAGGAAACCTGATTCCAGGTATAAACAAGTTACAGAAAACCTGATTCCAGGTATAAACAAGTTACAGAAACCTGATTCCAGGTTCAAGTTACAGGTATAAACAAGTTACAGAAACCTGATTCCAGGTATAAACAAGTTACAGAAACCTGATTCCAGGTATAAACAAGTTACAGAAACCTGATTCCAGGTATAAACAAGTTACAGAAACCTGATTCCAGGTATAAACAAGTTACAGAAACCTGATTCCAGGTATAAACAAGTTACAGAAACCTGATTCCAGGTATAAACAAGTTACAGGAAACCTGATTCCAGGTATAAACAAGTTACAGAAACCTGATTCCAGGTATAAACAAGTTACAGAACCTGATTCCAGGTATAAACAAGTTACAGGAAACCTGATTCCAGGTATAAACAAGTTACAGAAACCTGATTCCAGGTATAAACAAGTTACAGAAACCTGATTCCAGGTATAAACAAGTTACAGGAAACCTGATTCCAGGTATAAACAAGTTACAGGAAACCTGATTCCAGGTATAAACAAGTTACAGAAACCTGATTCCAGGTATAAACAAGTTACAGAAACCTGATTCCAGGTATAAACAAGTTACAGAAACCTGATTCCAGGTATAAACAAGTTACAGAAACCTGATTCCAGGTATAAACAAGTTACAGAAACCTGATTCCAGGTATAAACAAGTTACAGAACCTGATTCCAGGTATAAACAAGTTACAGAAACCTGATTCCAGGTATAAACAAGTTACAGGAAACCTGATTCCAGGTATAAACAAGTTACAGAAACCTGATTCCAGGTATAAACAAGTTACAGAAACCTGATTCCAGGTATAAACAAGTTACAGGAAACCTGATTCCAGGTATAAACAAGTTACAGAAACCTGATTCCAGGTATAAACAAGTTACAGAAACCTGATTCCAGGTATAAACAAGTTACAGAAACCTGATTCCAGGTATAACAAGTTACAGAAACCTGATTCCAGGTATAAACAAGTTACAGAAACCTGATTCCAGGTATAAACAAGTTACAGAACCTGATTCCAGGTATAAACAAGTTACAGAAACCTGATTCCAGGTATAAACAAGTTACAGAAACCTGATTCCAGGTATAAACAAGTTACAGAAACCTGATTCCAGGTATAAACAAGTTACAGAAACCTGATTCCAGGTATAAACAAGTTACAGAAACCTGATTCCAGGTATAAACAAGTTACAGGAACCTGATTCCAGGTATAAACAAGTTACAGAAACCTGATTCCAGGTATAAACAAGTTACAGGAAACCTGATTCCAGGTATAAACAAGTTACAGAAACCTGATTCCAGGTATAAACAAGTTACAGAAACCTGATTCCAGGTATAAACAAGTTACAGGAACCTGATTCCAGGTATAAACAAGTTACAGAAACCTGATTCCAGGTATAAACAAGTTACAGAAACCTGATTCCAGGTATAAACAAGTTACAGAAACCTGATTCCAGGTATAAACAAGTTACAGAAACCTGATTCCAGGTATAAACAAGTTACAGAACCTGATTCCAGGTATAAACAAGTTACAGAAACCTGATTCCAGGTATAAACAAGTTACAGAAACCTGATTCCAGGTATAAACAAGTTACAGAACCTGATTCCAGGTATAAACAAGTTACAGAAACCTGATTCCAGGTATAAACAAGTTACAGAAACCTGATTCCAGGTATAAACAAGTTACAGAAACCTGATTCCAGGTATAAACAAGTTACAGAAACCTGATTCCAGGTATAAACAAGTTACAGAAACCTGATTCCAGGTATAAACAAGTTACAGAAACCTGATTCCAGGTATAAACAAGTTACAGGAACCTGATTCCAGGTATAAACAAGTTACAGAAACCTGATTCCAGGTATAAACAAGTTACAGAAACCTGATTCCAGGTATAAACAAGTTACAGAAACCTGATTCCAGGTATAAACAAGTTACAGAAACCTGATTCCAGGTATAAACAAGTTACAGAAACCTGATTCCAGGTATAAACAAGTTACAGAAACCTGATTCCAGGTATAAACAAGTTACAGAAACCTGATTCCAGGTATAAACAAGTTACAGAAACCTGATTCCAGGTATAAACAAGTTACAGAAACCTGATTCCAGGTATAAACAAGTTACAGAACCTGATTCCAGGTATAAACAAGTTACAGAACCTGATTCCAGGTATAAAACAAGTTACAGAAACCTGATTCCAGGTATAAACAAGTTACAGAAACCTGATTCCAGGTATAAACAAGTTACAGAAACCTGATTCCAGGTATAAACAAGTTACAGGAACCTGATTCCAGGTATAAACAAGTTACAGAAACCTGATTCCAGGTATAAAACAAGTTACAGAAACCTGATTCCAGGTATAAACAAGTTACAGAAACCTGATTCCAGGTATAAACAAGTTACAGGAAACCTGATTCCAGGTATAAACAAGTTACAGAAACCTGATTCCAGGTATAAACAAGTTACAGAACCTGATTCCAGGTATAAACAAGTTACAGAAACCTGATTCCAGGTATAAACAAGTTACAGAAACCTGATTCCAGGTATAAACAAGTTACAGAAACCTGATTCCAGGTATAAACAAGTTACAGAACCTGATTCCAGGTATAAACAAGTTACAGAAACCTGATTCCAGGTATAAACAAGTTACAGAAACCTGATTCCAGGTATAAACAAGTTACAGAAACCTGATTCCAGGTATAAACAAGTTACAGAAACCTGATTCCAGGTATAAACAAGTTACAGAAACCTGATTCCAGGTAAACAATAAAACAAGTTACAGAAACCTGATTCCAGGTATAAACAAGTTACAGGAAACCTGATTCCAGGTATAAACAAGTTACAGAAACCTGATTCCAGGTATAAACAAGTTACAGAAACCTGATTCCAGGTATAAACAAGTTACAGAAACCTGATTCCAGGTATAAACAAGTTACAGAAACCTGATTCCAGGTATAAACAAGTTACAGAACCTGATTCCAGGTATAAACAAGTTACAGGAACCTGATTCCAGGTATAAACAAGTTACAGAAACCTGATTCCAGGTATGAACAAGTTACAGAAACCTGATTCCAGGTATAAACAAGTTACAGAACCTGATTCCAGGTATAAACAAGTTACAGAAACCTGATTCCAGGTATAAACAAGTTACAGAACCTGATTCCAGGTATAAACAAGTTACAGAAACCTGATTCCAGGTATAAACAAGTTACAGAAACCTGATTCCAGGTATAAACAAGTTACAGAAACCTGATTCCAGGTATAAACAAGTTACAGAAACCTGATTCCAGGTATAAACAAGTTACAGAAACCTGATTCCAGGTATAAACAAGTTACAGAAACCTGATTCCAGGTATAAACAAGTTACAGAAACCTGATTCCAGGTATAAACAAGTTACAGGAACCTGATTCCAGGTATAAAACAAGTTACAGAAACCTGATTCCAGGTATAAACAAGTTACAGAACCTGATTCCAGGTATAAACAAGTTACAGAAACCTGATTCCAGGTATAAACAAGTTACAGGAAACCTGATTCCAGGTATAAACAAGTTACAGAAACCTGATTCCAGGTATAAACAAGTTACAGAAACCTGATTCCAGGTATAAACAAGTTACAGAAACCTGATTCCAGGTATAAACAAGTTACAGAAACCTGATTCCAGGTATAAACAAGTTACAGAAACCTGATTCCAGGTATAAACAAGTTTACAGAAACCTGATTCCAGGTATAAACAAGTTACAGAACCTGATTCCAGGTATAAACAAGTTACAGAAACCTGATTCCAGGTATAAACAAGTTACAGAAACCTGATTCCAGGTATAAACAAGTTACAGAACCTGATTCCAGGTATAAACAAGTTACAGAAACCTGATTCCAGGTATAAACAAGTTACAGAAACCTGATTCCAGGTATAAACAAGTTACAGAAACCTGATTCCAGGTATAAACAAGTTACAGAAACCTGATTCCAGGTATAAACAAGTTACAGAACCTGATTCCAGGTATAAACAAGTTACAGAAACCTGATTCCAGGTATAAACAAGTTACAGAAACCTGATTCCAGGTATAAACAAGTTACAGAAACCTGATTCCAGGTATAAACAAGTTACAGAAACCTGATTCCAGGTATAAACAAGTTACAGAACCTGATTCCAGGTATAAAACAAGTTACAGAAACCTGATTCCAGGTATAAACAAGTTACAGAAACCTGATTCCAGGTATAAACAAGTTACAGAACCTGATTCCAGGTATAAACAAGTTACAGAAACCTGATTCCAGGTATAAACAAGTTACAGAAACCTGATTCCAGGTATAAACAAGTTACAGAAACCTGATTCCAGGTATAAACAAGTTACAGAAACCTGATTCCAGGTATAAAACAAGTTACAGGAAACCTGATTCCAGGTATAAAACAAGTTACAGAAACCTGATTCCAGGTATAAACAAGTTACAGAAACCTGATTCCAGGTATAAACAAGTTACAGAAACCTGATTCCAGGTATAAACAAGTTACAGAAACCTGATTCCAGGTATAAACAAGTTACAGAAACCTGATTCCAGGTATAAACAAGTTACAGAAACCTGATTCCAGGTATAAACAAGTTACAGGAAACCTGATTCCAGGTATAAACAAGTTACAGAAACCTGATTCCAGGTATAAACAAGTTACAGAAACCTGATTCCAGGTATAAACAAGTTACAGAAACCTGATTCCAGGTATAAACAAGTTACAGGAAACCTGATTCCAGGTATAAACAAGTTACAGAAACCTGATTCCAGGTATAAACAAGTTACAGAAACCTGATTCCAGGTATAAACAAGTTACAGAAACCTGATTCCAGGTATAAACAAGTTACAGAAACCTGATTCCAGGTATAAACAAGTTACAGGAAACCTGATTCCAGGTATAAACAAGTTACAGAAACCTGATTCCAGGTATAAACAAGTTACAGGAAACCTGATTCCAGGTATAAACAAGTTACAGAAACCTGATTCCAGGTATAAACAAGTTACAGAAACCTGATTCCAGGTATAAACAAGTTACAGAAACCTGATTCCAGGTATAAACAAGTTACAGGAACCTGATTCCAGGTATAAACAAGTTACAGAAACCTGATTCCAGGTATAAACAAGTTACAGAACCTGATTCCAGGTATAAACAAGTTACAGAAACCTGATTCCAGGTATGAACAAGTTACAGAAACCTGATTCCAGGTATAAACAAGTTACAGAAACCTGATTCCAGGTATAAACAAGTTACAGGAACCTGATTCCAGGTATAAACAAGTTACAGAAACCTGATTCCAGGTATAAACAAGTTACAGAAACCTGATTCCAGGTATAAAACAAGTTACAGAACCTGATTCCAGGTATAAACAAGTTACAGGAACCTGATTCCAGTATAAACAAGTTACAGAAACCTGATTCCAGGTATAAACAAGTTACAGAACTGATTCCAGGTATAAACAAGTTACAGAACCTGATTCCAGGTATAAACAAGTTACAGAAACCTGATTCCAGGTATAAACAAGTTACAGAAACCTGATTCCAGGTATAAACAAGTTACAGGAACCTGATTCCAGGTATAAACAAGTTACAGAAACCTGATTCCAGGTATAAAACAAGTTACAGAAACCTGATTCCAGGTATAAACAAGTTACAGAACCTGATTCCAGGTATAAACAAGTTACAGGAACCTGATTCCAGGTATAAACAAGTTACAGAAACCTGATTCCAGGTATAAACAAGTTACAGAACCTGATTCCAGGTATAAACAAGTTACAGAACCTGATTCCAGGTATAAACAAGTTACAGAAACCTGATTCCAGGTATAAACAAGTTACAGAAACCTGATTCCAGTATAAACAAGTTACAGAAACCTGATTCCAGGTATAAACAAGTTACAGAACCTGATTCCAGGTATAAACAAGTTACAGAACCTGATTCCAGGTATAAACAAGTTACAGAAACCTGATTCCAGGTAAAAACAAGTTACAGAACCTGATTCCAGGATAAACAAGTTACAGAACCTGATTCCAGGTATAAACAAGTTACAGAAACCTGATTCCAGGTATAAACAAGTTACAGAAACCTGATTCCAGGTATAAACAAGTTACAGAAACCTGATTCCAGGTATAAACAAGTTACAGAAACCTGATTCCAGGTATAAACAAGTTAACAGAAACCTGATTCCAGGTATAAACAAGTTACAGAAACCTGATTCCAGGTATAAACAAGTTACAAGAACCTGATTCCAGGTATAAACAAGTTACAGAAACCTGATTCCAGGTAAAACAAGTTACAGAACTGATTCCAGTATAAACAAGTTACAAACCTGATTCCAGGTATGAACAAGTTACAGGAAACCTGATTCCAGGTATAAACAAGTTAC
Source organism: Microglena sp. YARC (assembly GCA_022414725.1). NCBI lineage: Eukaryota > Viridiplantae > Chlorophyta > Chlorophyceae > Chlamydomonadales > Chlamydomonadaceae > Microglena > Microglena sp. YARC. Next base: position 2,886 of record JAJSRW010000781.1, on the reverse strand, counting down.
AGAAACCTGATTCCAGGTATAAACAAGTTACAGGAACCTGATTCCAGGTATAAACAAGTTACAGGAACCTGATTCCAGGTATAAACAAGTTACAGAAACCTGATTCCAGGTATAAACAAGTTACAGAAACCTGATTCCAGGTATAACAAGTTACAGAAACCTGATTCCAGGTATAAACAAGTTACAATTCCTGATTCCAGGTATACAATACAGAACCTGATCCAGGTATTACAGAAACCTGATTCCAGGTATAAACAAGTTACAGGAAACCTGATTCCAGGTATAACAAGTTACAGCCTGATTCCAGGTATAAACAAGTTACAGAAACCTGATTTCAGAAACAGAACCTGATTCCATATAGACAAGTTACAGAAACCTGATTCCAGTATAAACAAAACAAACCTGATTCCAGGAGTTAAGAATTCCAGGATATAACAAGTTACAGACCTGATTCCAGGTATAAACAAGTTACAAAACCTGATTCCAGGTATAAACAATTACAGAAACCTCTTCCAGGTATAAAATACAAGAAACCTAGATTAAGTGAACAAGTTAACAGAACCTGATTCCAGGTATAGTTACAGAAACCTGATTCAGTATAAGAACCTCCAAGTTACAGAACCTGATTCCAGGTATAAAACACAGTTAAGACCTGACACCAAGTTACAGAAACTGATTCCAGGTATAAATCAAGTACAAGCAAAACTGAAGGTAGTTACAGAAAAAATGTACCACAGACCAACCTATGTATTCCACAATTACACCTCGCCGACAAGTATCATAAACATACAGAAAACCTGATTTCCCAGTGGTAGTAAATCAATTACAGAACCGATTCCAGTATGTCTAACTACAAGTTACTAGGAACCTGAATTCCAGGCTATAAACAACCGGTTACAGAAACCTGACACAAGTACAGAGAAACCTACAGATAACCTGATTCCGAGTATAGAACAAGTTAAGGAACCTACAGAAAAACCTATTCCAGGTAAAACAGAGTTAGGCAGAAACCTGATTCAGGTATAAAAATAACAAGTTACAGAAACCTGATTCAGTTACAAAACCTGTATATAACAAGTACAGGAACCTGATTTTTCCAGGTTATAAACCAAGTTACAGGAACCTGATTCCAGTTATAAACAAGTCAGGTATAAAGGAACTGATTCTGATTCCAGGTATAAACAAGTTACAGAAACCTGATTCCAGGTCCAGGTAAACCAAAGTTAGCAGAAACCTGATTCCAGTATAAACAAGTTACAGGAAACCTGATTCCAGGTATGAACAAGTTACAGGACCTGATTCCAGGTATAAACAAGGAAACCTTGATGTATAAACAAGTTTACAGAAACCTTGATTCCAGGTATAAAAACAAGTACAGGAAACCGAGTCCAGGTATAAACAATTACAGGAACCTGATTCCAGTATAAACAAGTTACAGAAAACCTGATTCCAGGTATGAACAATTACAGAAACCTTGATTCCAGGTATAAACGAAGTTACAGAAACTGATTCCAGGTATAAAACAAGTTACAGAAACCTGATTCCAGGTATAAACAATTACAGGAACCTGATTCCAGGTATAACAAGTTACAGAAAACCTGACAGGTAGAACAAGTTACAAACCTATTCCAGGTATTAAACAAGTTAAAAAACCCTGATCCAGGTATAAACAATTTTTTACAAAACCTGCATCCAGTATAAACAAGTTACCAAAACCTGATATACCAGTATAACAAGTTACAGGAAACCTTATCCAGGTATAAACAAGTTACAAGAAACCTGATTCCTCTATAACAAGTAACAGAAACCTGATTCCAGTTATAAAACAAGTTACAGAAACCTGATTCCAGGTATAACAAGTTACAGAAACCTTTGATCCAGGTATAACAAGTTACAGGAACCTGATTCCAGTTATAAACAAGTTACAAAACCTGATTGCCAGGTATAAACAAGTTACAAGAACCTGATTCCAGGTATAAACAAGTTACAGGAACCTGATTCCAGGTATAAACAAGTTCAGGAACCTGGATTCCAGGTATTAAACAAGTTACAGAAACCTGATTCCATGTAATGAACAAGTTACAGGAACCTGATTCCAGGTATAAACAAGTTACCAGAAACCTGATTCCGTATAAACAAGTTACAGAAAACCTGATTCCAGGTATAAACAGTTACAGAAACCTGATTCCAGGTATAACAAGTACAGAAACCTGACTTCCAGGTATAAAAAAGTTACAAACCTGATATCCAGGTATAAACAAGTTACAGAACCTGATTCCAGGTATAAACAAGTTACAGGAACGCTGATTCCAGGTTATAAACAAGTTACAGAAACCTGATTCCAGGTCAGAACAGTTCAGGAACCTGATTCAGGATAAACAAGTTACAGAAACTGATTCCCAGGTATTAAACAATTACAGAAACCTGGCATTCCAGGTATAAAACAAGTTCACAGGACCTGATTCCATTATAAACAAGTTACAGAAACCTGATTCCAGGTATAAACAAGTTACAGAAACCTGATTTCCAGGTATAAACAAGTTACAAACGATTCCAGTATAAACAAAGTTACAGAAACCTGATTCCAGGTATAAACAAGTACAGGAACCTGATTCCAGGTATAAACAAGTTCAGGAACCTGATTCCAGGTATAAACAAGTTACAAAAACCTGATTCCAGGTATAAACAAGTTAACATAAACTGATTCCAGTATGAAACAATTACAGAACCTGATTCCAGGGTATAAACAAGTTAACAGAAACCTGATTCCAGGTATAACAAGTTTACAGAACCTATTTCCAGTATATAAACAAGTTACAGAAACCTTTATTTCCAGTATGAACAAGTTACATAACCCTGATTCCAGTATAAACAAGTACCCGAAAC